>CAJQZN010039419.1:3142-15373 GCA_907164685.1 Colias eurytheme | reverse complement strand
AACGTCAAAACCATGGAATTAAAACCGAAAGAAACTGTTTGTGGTTATACCACACCCCGGACACTCCATACAAAATGTTCGTTTTGACAGTCACACTGTAGAGACTGCAAATGTGTGTGTTAACGCTTTATGGTTGGCACATTTGTGACTAGCGTAAAAAAAAATTCGCGTTTTTCTGATGAAATACACAATATCTAAACAGTAAACAGCACAATATCTAACCATTTTCTACGAAAAACGATAATCACAAATCCACAATAATAAAATTACTTTAAGTCAATTTGATTAATGTTGTCAATCTTCGTTGCGTATCGTCCTTGCAGAAAAATATGGCCCATTTTATGTCTGATCGCGCGGGGGTGAGGTAAGTTTAATTTTGGTGGGAGGCGGAGAGTGTCCGTTCTGTAGCGTTTAGCTACTATTATGTATTCTGTGGTTATACATAACTAACAATAAAGTGCTAGGTACCTAGAATATGTGAGCTCACCAAACTTGGCCCCCGCAATTTTTTTTCAAGCTATTGCATAACTTTTATCTCAGACTTTGAGCGCGTCGACCGAATGTAAAAATTCCGTAACGAAAAAACCTAATAACCCCCACTCCAACCAACGAGTTACTAGATGCTATGCAATAGCTTTACCGCGGCAGTCCTCGAGTACCACACGTATTTTTTTCTTTTATTTTTGAATTTATATTAGTTTTAAACATATATAGAAAAGCTATGAAAAAGCTTAAAAAAATTTGTGGGGGCCAAGTTTGGTGAGCTGAAAATGTGGCGGGTGGTGAAATTCGGAAGTAACGTAGGAAATTATTGAAGGGAAACTTCTTTATCGGGGGTTGGAAAAAAATTTAGTATAACGTTTTTTTCGCGTGACATTTTTCCGTTACGCGCCATCTTTTTCCCCTACCACGTGTGATTCGACGTATTTCTATAAAGTTACATATAGTAAATATTTTTTTTTTAAATAAGGCCATAAAGAAGTTTCACTTCTTACGTGTGTACACCAGTCTTAGATCATCTCATCTAAGACACCAGTATATACACGCACACATTTTTTTATTTTATATAATAAACAAAAAAAAACAATAATTGAATATAAAAAAGTATAGCGAAAATTTAAGAACAAACGTCGAACAAACGATTTTTATGTACATACAAAATTAATATAAAATTTTTGCTTGCCAACTTCAATGAACTCCGATCGTGTATTTCCAGCCGAACTGTCATAGACAACGTTAAAACTATAAAAAATATCGTTGGAAAGTACGAGTTCTCACTTCTCGTTATAATTCGTTATTCAAAATTCTAATCCAAGAAATAGAAATTAATAGAAATTAATCTTACTAATAATAATTATTAAAAATTGTACATAGGTACGAAGTCGTAGAAATGTGTTGCATACTTTGTAATAAGAAATACAATCAATAATTATTAAAGTTTAAATAATTGAATGCTGTAGTTTTGTTCGCCCTTTACCATGGTTTCCGCATTAAGGTAAGAAATATGATATTTCTTAATATCCTCATTATTTACAGCATCAGTATGGAAATATTCGGATTTTAATAAGTTTCTAACATTTAGAGTACAGTGAAATAATCTTAAGACAAATGATCATATTGTCGAACAATGAAATGCAAGCGTTTTTAATCGACGCCTGCGGCAACGACTATTCTAGTTTACTGAAGAATCTACCGCCATTGTCGTAAGTTCACAAAATAAGTGTCATGGCCTATTATTTACTACATGCAAGGAAATTATTGTTCTGTCCAAGCTCATTTGTTTTGGTTGACGTTTTAATCTGTGACTAAATTGATATAGCAGAATAGGCTTATAAGCTTATAAGATTTATGAGTAGGTATTAAGTTCAATAAAATAAACAAATTGTATTCAGCAAAATATTTTATTGTAAACATCGAATAAAAACAACAGTAACTTTAGATCTCATACTACCTACTCATTTTATTTACTTTTTGTACGTTTTGTTCATTTCTTTCTTGAGGATTGACAATCGAGTAAGGCAAGCATCACGCCACGCTCTACGCTCGGGCAATTTGTCGATGGGCACTAGTTTGTTCAATTGTTCACAGATATCATTAGCGCTGGTGCTTTGTGTCATACGCGGGATTTCCCCTGAAGTTTTGCTTACGTTGTAAATGGTCTCACCGTATCTAAAATAAGGAATTTAATATCAATAAACAGAAATCTCTTTACTGTCCTAAAAGTTAAGAAAACAAGAATATAATTTTCTGTTGTGTAAGGGCGTAGGTATTCAGAAAGAAAGCTTGAAACTTATAAGCGCTTATCGGCGCTTGTCATGTTCATATATTTTCCTGCGCGGGTTACCAGCACTGACAGGAAAATATATGAACATGACAAGCGCCGACAAGCGCTTATAAGTTTCAAGCTTTCTTTCTGAATACGCCCTAACATTTAAATAGGTACATTTTATCTACCGAACTTAATTTTTTTTCTAATTTTATACTTATTTATAAATAAGTATATATATATTTTTGTAAGACCGTTATAATATTCTTAACAATACCTTTCAATATAGCTCTTCATTCCTTCAGCATTCAAATGTGCAGTTTCTAAAGATCCGAGGAACGCATAGCGCATACCCAAACCTTCCGATATAACTTTATCGATATCTTCTACATTTACGATACCATCGGAAACCAAACGCCATGCTTCGTTTAGAATTGCGTACCTAGAAGCAGAAATGATAGACTTATTATTTCACTGATAAAAGCGCAAATTCTGAAATAAAGATGCAGAAGCACCATGTCCTCATTAGACCCTTATCAAAGGAGTTGGTTTATGAAATTCTACTCGAATTATGTAGGAAAATTGTATTATTTATGTGGAGGTTTAAGACAGTAACGTCGTAGCACAAGGCATTCTTTTCTGTATAATATCATGAAAGTTAAACTTAAAAAATAAATTACTAACTGAATGCGGTTAAGAACAAAACCATCGATTTCTCTTGACAGCAAAACGGGCTCTTGACCAATTTCTAACATAATTTCCTTTGTCTTCTTTGCAACTTCTGGTTTCGTCCACGGAGCGGGTACAATCTCCACCAAGGGAACGTAGTAGGGGGGATTCACGGGGTGAGATACGATGATCTGTTGGTAATTTTAAAAAAATATTATGGTTTAGATTACTACCTATATTCTGAGTAGAAAACCTTAAAAATGTATGTATACTCATCATCATCATCATCATAGCATGAAAAGGCTTGTATTTTTTTATCAATAACGTACCTGCGATTTGTGCTTCAAATTCTCTGAGAAGTGTGAAGGCAGTATGCAGCTTGTAGAACTGGATAGGATGGTTTTGTCATCAACTACTTTATCCAAATCAACATATAGCTTCTTTTTGAGGTCCAAATTTTCGGGTACACATTCTTGTACGAACACGGCGCCTTTAACCACAGACGCTAAATCCGATGAACCTGTTGATTATGATTTTGGTTTATAACTTCAATTATGAATATACATTTTCCAATGATAAGTCATATTTTTAACTTTTCGCAACTTTCATGATTGCTTTTGCCACATTCCTACTCGAGCCAAGTTTAGTTAAAAAAATAATTTGGAAAATCCAAAAGTGCACGCCTCATAATTTTTTTTTAATAAATATTTATTAATTATTATTTTTGTTTATTTAATAACAATTAAACCACATCGAATCAGACCCTGAAAAATGAAAGGGTTCTATTCCTGAGCATACTCAAGCGTAAGAGAAAAAAAAAGACTCGATTAGTAAAGTATTTCGGTCGCTATCGTGTTAACAAGAAAAAGGATCCGCACATACAGACACACGGACGTCCAAGACAGAACTTTTTTAAACTGTTTTTTAACTAGTTTAAATAACAAAAATGACATCAAAAATATCATGAACGTTAAAAATAGTGTTTTTTCTTAATATGTGTGTGTATGTATTATCTTACAAGTGCAATGTATGATACATAAAGACATTTTAAGTTTGAAAAATCAGATGTTTTGCGCGAAGTGACAGTAGTACCCACCTCAACGCTTCGCTTATGAGGCGTGCAATATTTGGTTGGTGTACAACATTTAATTACTTACATTCTCATTAATTATAGTTTTAATTGCATTAACATACTTTACCTTTGATACACTGATACTGTTGGTCCGCATTAAATGTACCGCGAAGTAGACCGTCTTTCTCCAATGTTTTCAACTGGACTTTGATATCGGCTAAGGCATCGGAAACTTGTTTGGGAATAATATCAAATATTGTGACTTGGTACCCAACTGACGCAAATAGCATCGCCCATGACCTTCCAATTAAACCACTGAAATCATAACAATAATATTTGTATTAGTGTTTATGATTGTAGCAAATAAAATTCCTTTACGTATGTAGGAATCATATTATTGTCTATTTAACATGTACCTAATGCCTATGAAAGTACATTTAGCAATCTATATAATTCACTTAATAAACATTAAGAAATGTGTAGCTGTACGAGATACGTAGATAAATTTCAATCAGGTTGAATGAAAAAATTAACTACCTATGTACTTTTATATATGACTTTTTAATCGAAGAAAAACAGGTTCTCGTCCTCGATTAAATTGAATTTTTTTAATGAACATGATTGGAATTGTAAATCACAAACGTAATTCAAACTAAAGAGAAAACATCGATGGCGTGGATACTTATCTCAGTAACTTATATTATGCTATATTTATGACTGTTTCATAATCACAATCACGATATAATAATGCCGTGATATGGGACTGTTTTCATTTGCAAAAGTAAACAATAGCTACGTGTTGTTTTAAAAAATATCTCAATATAAAATGTCAATTATTATCATACGCATAACAAATTCGGTTTTGCAAACTTTCACTTATTAAGTATGTTAATGTTTTATGTAATCTCAAATATCGATCACTGAGTTGCCGCAACGCAACGTACGAATGTCGTTAGTCGAGCTAGGCATCGGCCTGAATTCACAGCTCTCATGTTGGAAATAAAAAAAACACTTTCCCATGGAAATTTGTCGTACAAAATTGTTTTTTTCGTAATATAGGGAGTATAAACAAATGAATTTCTCATTCTCCATCAAGGTAGCCGTTCTGTTGACTGGAATTAATGCTTATCACTAATTACTTACTTGTTCATTTGATAACGACTTATTTTGCTACTAGATTTCCGCCCGCGGCTTCGCCCGCGTTTTCAAAGGAAAACCCGCATAGTTCCCGTTCCCGTGGGATTTCCGGGATAAAACCTATCCTATGTGTTAATCCAAGTTACCCTCTATACGTGTGTTAAATTTCATTGTAATCGGTTCAGTAGTTTTTACGTGAAAGAGTAACAAACATCCATACATCCATACATCCATACATCCATACATCCTTACAAACTTTCGCCTTTATAATATTATAATAGGATGTGCTCAAGAAAATTTATTGAAAATTCTCTGCAGTAAATGAAAATATCCAATGTTAGTAATTAAAAGAAAAATAAGAAAGCCGCCCTTTATGCCGAAGTTTGATTTTTTTTATTTGTTTTCATACCAAGTAGTGTTCATTGAAGAATTAAGGGCCAAAGGTTGTAGAAATAAACCACGATCATATCAGGTTTTTGTTAACAATGAATAAGTAGGTATAATGCACATGCGATTAAGGTCATTCTAATGTTTATTGTTTGCATTGACATTTGACATTAATTGGAGTTAGTGGCTAATCTCAAAGAATCAATAATACCTTTTATGTTTGAACAGCAACTTAAATAATAAGTCAGAGAAAAAGGGGATATTTATTATAGCTTTATTTTTATTGGAGCTTGATCATCTCACTTGCATTGCAATGTTGAATGTAGGTAGGTACCTAATTTTACATATGAACAGGTACATATGAATAACAGAGTAATACGATTTCTGTAAAAACTATACTAAAGATATATACTAAAGATAAAGACTGCAATTAGTTTGAAATGCCGGCATTCTTATGTAATCGTATAGCATCAATATGTTTTTAACCTTGAATTATCGTAAATAGACCGTGTTTAATGTTTATGTTTTTTGTAAGTCCTTTTAATAAAAATCATAACATAGGTAGATAGGTACCTAAAATTATTTGCATCCTCGTTAATTTTACATTGTATAAAGTGTAACAGTATATTTTTAATTTGAATAGATTTTTTAATAAATAAGATGATAATAAATACCTAAGAGATGAGATGAGAATGAAAGAAGAATGGACAATTATTAGGAAATTTAAAATATCCTGTTGGTTACTACAGAATATTTTATCTATTTAAAATATTATGAAGATATATTTACTGACCTCCCAACGATCCCAACTTTCTCAGACTTGAAATTTGGCGCCATTTTAATGTTCCACGGTACACGGTATGCGACCACAAAGATTCTTGAGCGAATGGCGTCTTTCGACGTAGGTCGATCTAAAATAAAACTGCCGCTTACCAGTTATCAGCTCCAGTCACTGATGTTACATACTTATGTTAACCGTTACAATGCTGTCCAATATTTAGATTATTCTACATTCTGGATATAGAAAAGATTTATTACTATTTATCATTATTTGCCACATATATCCTAGACTTGTAGTACTTATAAGTTATACGTAAGAATGGGATATTTCAACGCAATAAGTTTTCCGTCCTTAAAAATGTAATAAAAAAAGAAAATGCAAGATTATTTGCAGTTTCGCCCATGTTATCCAAATTATATAAATTGTAATGGATGCTTGATTGCTTACTTAAACTTCCCTCAGGAACCAAGCTATATTCGTTATTGAAAATAGGAAACGAAATCTGTGCAGTTGTTTTTGAGTTTATCGCGAACAGATGCAATGGTGAGAGAGCCTAAACTAAAAAAAAATATACCTCTATAAGATAATGCTTACGCCGCGCCGCGGCCGGTGAGGGTTAAATAAGATACAATATTATCAGTATTATATATAGAAGAAAGTATTTACATGAATATAAATATTTAAGTTCAATTATTACGGTAATGATACCTGAGGCAAAATTTTTAAATTACAGTACCTACACGTTGACGTAGGTTGCTTAGTCTTTACCGTTGCAATAAGGTATGTATCTACGAAACTACTATCTATATACCTATATATAAATTACTAGGTTTCCGCCCGCGGCTTCGCCCGCGCAGTCAAAGAAAAACCCGCATAGTTCCCGTTCCCGTGGGATTTCCGGGATTGCGTAATTTTCCCGGGATAAAAAATAGCCTATGTCCTTTCTCGGGTATCAAAATATCTCCATACCAAATTTTATGAAAATTGGTTCAGTAGTTTAGGCGTGATTGAGTATAACAGACAGACAGACAGAGTTACTTTCGCATTTATAATATTAGTATGGATTATATACCTCGCTTATAAGTTATAACAATGAATTTATATCAAATTAAACAAACATAAATTATTCAAATTTTTGTCCCGTTACCGTACCCACAGTATATTTTTAGGATCAAAATTATTCGCACATAAAAAATGTTCATGTGAAGACCTATGTTGTGAATAACAACAGCTATGAAAATACCACTAAATTTTAACGGTTTAAAAATAATGTCACGACAGTCGACAGGCATGCATCCCATAAAATTGAAGTTCAAAAAGAGTTCATTAATTTTATTTTATTTATTTTATTGTACCTTTGTACATTTGTTTAATGTACCTTTTTCATGGGCTATAACTATACATTAGAAATGTTTCAATGATCGTAAACAATCAAATTACTTATGAGGAAAATAGACGGTAAAATTGATAAAGATCCTCAGAAAGTTGTGAGAAACGAATAGAAAGGATATTCGAAATAGTGCAATTTCTTTCTAAACCCTGTTTAGAATTTCTATTGAAAAGTTGAATAGCCCCGCTATAATATTGTGAGGGGAACAATACGTACGTTTTCACTATAACCATGGATTGATAAGGAATTTATTAGGGGTCATGACATAATATGTGATGATTATTTTTATGGTTATTATTTTAAACAAGATAACCTTTGCTACAAACAAATTATTGAGATGAAATTAAAAGAAATAGCAGAATACAAAGTTACACGTGAATAAGCCAGATTTTCAAATAATAAATAAAGCTCTATCTTATCACATGCAATGTTTACAATCAAACAATACATGCACTAATTAATCCTATCATACATTGGAGCAAAATATATCCTATAGATTATCCACTGAGCGTTCCTTGACTATCTTTTTACACGTGTATACTGTATTATGTTCATAACTATAGGTATTTTATGTATCAGTAAGTGTGAAAATCGACACTTCAATCTTATTCTAAAGTTTTATTCTTTAGTACTTTTTTTTTGGATCAAGTGTAGTTAATTGAGTTTATACAAGGCAAAGAGTTGATGTTCGACGCACTCAACTGGAAAAACACCATGTTTATATTTGTGTGTCTCTATGTACACATTAACCCTTCTGAGTAAATTTATCAGTTGTGTATCATATCCATGAAGTAGATAGATACACGAATTATTGAAAAGTATTCATTAAATATTTAAAATGAAACGCATTAGTTAGTGTTCTAAATATTATCGAATTTAGATATGTGACCACCTCCTCGGTACAGTGGATGACGCGTGAGCGTAGAACCGAGGGGTCCTGGGTTCGATTCCCGGTGGAGACGAAAAAAAAAATGTCTCGGTCTGGCAGGACACAGAAGGCTGATCACCTACTTGTCCCTAAAGAAAAATCGATCAGTGAAACAGATGTATGAATAATGCATATGCCCCCTACCCCACTACGGGGACACGGGACTTCACTTTTTTTTATAAAAAATACGTTTGGTTTAATGAACTAATCTCATAACGATTCAAAAAATTGGAAATAAGAGATGGCTACAAATTTAGAGACAATGACCTCCAGCAAACTATGGACAGGAAATGTGAAAAAGTCGGAAGTCATGTTAACATTGATTAGTAGACCTTACGTAATTAAGTAGGTAAATTATAAGTAATGCTTTAATAACTTATTTGCAAAAATGTTGTTTACAAAGATAATCATGTAATCAAATTAAGAGTAAACTTTCTTATCAAAATTGTGTTTATATAAAATCATAGGGACGGTGAGAATGTACCTACTTGTAAAGAAGAAGGTTGGGATAATAATTGTACACATCAGATCATAAATTATAGTGGAGTTAACAAAAACAAGCGCTAAAAATGTGTTAAGGTGATTGCAACGATCTGTTCCCAGCCAATATCCCGCTAGATGGCGCTGAATTCTACATTTCTAGTTTATTTGAGTTTTTGCGTAATTGGAATAGTCATCAAACCTAGGAATAGTCATGGCGGTTACTGAATATTATATTTTATTGAAATATGTTATATCATTGCCTTAAAATCCACCCAATTCGGTAAAATTATGCGTTTTAACATCTGTCATTGCATACAGGGTCGTTTACACACACAGACGTATACAAAAATGATAAAGATTTAACTCTAGATGGCGTGAATGTAAAGCGCGTCACACACGGTGAAGATACTACCTATAATATTTTATCTAATCTAGTAATATTTTATATTACAGTATCTTAAGGTATCCGGTATCAGCGTTCTGACCATCATTTTTCTTTTTTCGCTGTAGAACCGCCATCCTGTTACAAATGACCCACAAAGGAGAATGACCACGGGTGGTATCGGTAAAATTTTAGTTGTGCCACGTATTCGTTATATTGTTAATTCCTATTTGTATTTATAATGATCATATGTATCAATATTAAGTCTTAATTAAACCGGATAAATTGAAATAATAGTAAAAGTAAAAGTTTTTCTTTTGAAACATGTATGACTACGTATGGACTCGGTAAAATACTAGTTGTGTCACGTGTTCGTGATATTGTTAATTCCTATTTGTATTTATAATGATCATATTTATCACTATTAAGTTGTAATTATACCGAATAAATAGAAATAAAAGTAAAAGTTTTGTTTTGACACATACCTATATCTATCTCTCTTGCAAACGTCATATGTCATAGTTTCTATTTGAAATGTCAAATGAATGTGTTCGACGCATTGTTCGATGTTATTTTGAAATAATGTTTAAATTACGATTTACTTTTCACATTTGTCTTGTAAATTAAAATATTACCTATGTAATAAATGTAAAACTTAACGTTCATCGTTAGTTTAAACTCGATTAAGTAGTTTTTTGAAGTGTTGAATAAAACTATTGTTTTATTTTTATTGTCGCGAACTGCGGCTTATTTACATAAAAACTTTAATCATATCTAAAAGTACTAACATCAAGCTTTAAATTGAGCTATATTTCATCTTGACACAATAAGTTTGATTGCGATACCAAGTGCCATAGTCACTTGGGCAATCTCCTGTGGTTTTCATTTTTCTGTATGGGTAGACAAAACTTCAAAACGCCACCTGCTACGGTTTATATTATTATGAACGATTAGCTTTCCGCCCGCATTTTCAAAAAAAAACCCGTATAGTTCCCGTTCCCGTGGGGTTTCCGGGATAAAACCTATTCAATGTGTCCAAGTTACGTTCTATATGTGTGCTAAATTTCATTGTAATCGGTTCAGTAGTATTTGCGTGAAACACACACATACACATCCTCACAAACTTTCGCATTAGTAGGAAGTAGGATTGTTATAAAAATAAAAGTTATATTTGTTGGCGTAAACTATTTTATTGTAATTTTGGGAAATAAATAATGTCAAAATTGATTACCTACAATAAAACGCAGTTTTATTTTATTACCTACATTACACTATTGTTTTTTTTTTATCAAAACATGTATTTGAAGTAGCAAATATGATATTATGCTGATCCAAGCATTTTCACTCAAAACTAATATCACTAATGATTTGTAAAAGTAAATTATTTCAAAATACATTTCATAACCAACAAGTAAGAATAATTATTCATACAACAACAAATCAAAAACACTATTTACTATGGAAAAAAAACCAGGAAGGTGAAAAACATATTTACGATTTCGATGCACTCGACTTTTAGTAAAATAATAGGTAAAAATATTATTATGGTTTTGATCACAGACATATCTGTGGTTTTGATTTTAGCTACTGGTATCAGAAAGCTGCGTGTTCAATGCACGTCGGGGTCCCACAACTGTGGAGGAAGGAAGGTAGAATACCTCCATCGAATAAGTGAAGTTTCTCGACATACTCGATTTGCCGGCCGGCCTCAATGAAGATTGTCCGAAAGTTGTATATGTGCTCTGTAACGAAAAAATTTCGCTAGCGCGATTCAGAGTGAGGTGTCGTACAATATACCTAATGAAGTTTTTCATCTTTTTATTTTACTGCAAATACAAAATAAAAATTAAACAATGGTAATGTAAATTCTAAACAAACTACTACCAAAATACAATTAGAACAAAAATCATTTGACTTGTTTATTTCACCCAGAGGCCAGAGGCGGCTCGTGACAAAATTGTATAGGTGTTCACTTGAAATAAAACAACGAAAATACAATAGCGTTCGGGATGATTTATTACAAAAAAATGAGCACCACATTTTATAAATGTCTATAACACTAAAAATTACAAAGTACAGGCTATTTCAAAACGAATTCAATGACTAGGTATCAATAATTAGTAAATCACCGAATTTGCATTCGCGAGCGTAGGTATCCATAGTGTTTGTCACTGACGGTCACTGACCTCTATAACTTATAGTTATAGAGGTCAGTGGTGTTTGTTGTGTAAACATGTATGTATTTGAGTAGTTAGTAGCATATTATATTCTGAATTTCTGATCCATGCCTATTCACTCAAAACTAATAACACTAATGATTTGTTTATTTTTGATGTTCTTAATTGTCTTTTATAAAATTTAAGTGACGCATTCGCATTGGGATCAACAATCCGATAAGAAAAGAATGGAGACAACATAATATACATAGCTTTGATTTCAATTCTACAGATACAAAATATACAATCTATCTAAAATGATACAACGGATGTTTCCTGCGTTTTCTCGTCAAAATACCGAAACAACGTAATTATTGTATAGTAGTTGGGCGTGAAAGTAAAAAAACAAATGAAAAGTGTTTTCCATATGATTATTTATTAAATTTACGCGATTAAGAATAATTTCAACGATACAATTTAGTAACCGAGAATTCAGAGGATTAAAGAAAATACCTGCCTGATCATTTTATCAAACTCTAAAAGAATTATGGTTATTTCGCATCACTCGGTTTATTAGTTT
>CAJQZN010039418.1:0-23360 GCA_907164685.1 Colias eurytheme | reverse complement strand
AAGTGACAGTAGTACCCACCTCAACGCTTCGCTTATGAGGCGTGCAATACACTTGCCTGTAGCACTGAGCGTGGTTTGTATTTAAACTTCATAGCTCGACAGGAATCGCAATCGATTTGTTCTGGTTTCGATCTTAAAATTATATTCTGCGAATCACTACTACCTACCTACTCGAATTGTCAGAGGAAATATAATAGCAGGAAAATCCTAAGCCTGAACTTTCGAGAGAATAATATGACATGCTTACAAGTTACATTAAATTAATTTTAGTCAGCCTACACTATATCATTGGAAGAACTGAGCCCCTGCCATAGCTAAATAATGATGATACAGAGCTTTGACGATGATTTACTTTATGTTTGTGTACTTGCTCGATAAGTAAACTGTATTACCTGCAGCTACTCCATCTCATTATATACACTTATTATTTACAGCGTGGTAAAACATGTTGTTGTTATAAAGACAACGTGTGTAACGTTATGTAGGATCGTAACTTTTTATATAAATGGAGCAGTGAAGGTTATAAAGCGGTAATAAGGTAATATAATATACTCGTACATGTCCTATTTGCAAAGAGCCCCATTTTACGATTCTGTCAACATCTTCAAATTCATAAAGAGAGCAAAGCCGCGAGGCGTAATGCTTGTAGTAATAATATTATATATCCTAAGTAGAAACAAAATGTGACAGTCACTGCTTTTTGCTAAAATTGTTTACATAACACAAATTTCTGTTTACCCAATTGACATATTGAATTACACAAGAAAATATAACACACTGTTGTCTGTTACATATTTATGTAAGCACTTCGCACCTATACAATAATAATAAAATATATTTTATGCCAATTAAAAAGTTTCCAACACATCGAATATCTCGAATAAACCAGAATTAATAGGATAATTAATTGACATTTCCATGTACGGAATGACCTAGATAAAAAAATAAAGCGCATTTAAAATAATTTGTGTGACATTTTCACTTGCCGCTATGTGTGGCAATTTATTAGTATTAATTTTTTTTTTTATCTATAGACTCTTGAAGTTAAATGGTATACCTGAATAGTTAACCTTGGAACAAGAAGATGTGAAAATCATCAACAACCCCAGTAAAAACATATTGGATCAAACTCTAACAGTCAATAACAGCAAAAAACCGCACGCATGCCAGGTCTGTACGTGTTCGTCTATGTGGATTTAACATGAAAGGATTACGGCCACTCAGCCCTTGAGCACGTCTGCTTCATGCCAATTTCATTAGCAAGTGAACATCAAAGGGCAATAGCGCATCTTCAATCAGAGATGTAAATAGCGTGCGAACGGCTGTACTCCAAGCTATAACACGTTAGAGTACCGCTCGGTTCCCATGCTCCGTTTCCCATACGGTGTGATTGCACTCTGATCCCAAGTGAACGAGTGAAAATTATTTATTTATTTTATATACGTGCTAGCTGTGCTCCGCGGTTTTATCCGCAGTGCTCCGCTCCTGTTGGTCTTAGCGAAATGATATATTATAGCTTATAGCCTTCCTCAATAAATGGGCTATCTAACACCGAAAGAATTTTTCAAATCGGACCAGTTCCCGAGATTAGCGCGTTCGAACAAACAAACAAACTTTTTAGCTTTATAATATTAGTATAGATGATATTATGTGAGCAGTGAGACGTGTGGAAGAGTGGAAAGTCATAGGTACTAGGTAGGTACATAATATGTGCTGTCTGTGATGTTATTGATTTTATGCATATGTCGCAGATTTTCCTAAAAGCAGCGTTGGGAATTGAGCTGAAATATATTTTCAATTTAAATAAAGAGCAGCAGCAGATTGAGGGCTTGCAAATTAAATTAATTGCAATAATTAAGTTGATTGTCCGGTTGAGGGTGGTACTTTATTAATGGCATTCGTTAATGAGAATTGGGATAACCAATATTCTTTAGGTAGTTTAGATAAAGAACCATAATCATGTTTTTCTACTACCTAAATCCACATTAAAATGATTATCGTATGACAAAATTTTGATTTTAAAAGACACTATTTTGCTTGATCGTTCACAAAGATACGGAAGAATAAAAATATACAAAGATACACATAAAGTTCAAGACAAAGAAATGAGTACTCGCCTCTAGATATACTATAATATGCGACAAAGGCAATATTGAACATTCCACGTATATTCCACTATATATAAGCTATAGTTGGTGTTACCATATAAGGTCAACGTATGCGCAGAATTCCCAGCGTGAGAGATGACTGATAACTGTCTGTTTGTTTCCGAGAGCACCAAAATGGTAAACCTTGTTATGGCCGAGTTATATCATCGACGTTTATAAATTGTTATGTTAACTTATGGTTTTTTTACAAATATTTTTATATGGACATTAATGTCAAATAGCATGCTGAATGCTGATTTTATTCCATTGGAGTATTAACTTATGGTTTTTTACAAATATTTTTATATGGACAATGGACATTGATGACAAATTACATGCTGATTTTATTCCATTGGAGTATTAAGATAAACCTAAACTATATACAGGATTGAAAGCTACGTATGCCCTTGTTTTATCAGAACGGGATTTATTTGAAACAAACCGTATTAATCCATAAATCTCTCACCAACACATTATTAAACCTTCAACCTATAAATCTCTCAAAAAAAATATTTTTCGACCTGAAAATCCTTTAAAAGAACACTACATCAAATCCACAGCTCGTTAAAAACAAAATCAATAGCACGTCCACAAAATCAACTGTCCAACGGTATACCATGTATACTGCACAGGGAAGTCGCAGAGCAAAACAATGCGCCGCGCCCGGCATGGAGGCGTTGCGAAACCACTGTCGAGATTAAATTATATCGAAATGAATTGCTCCTTTTTTAACGCTATGAAGCTTTTTGTAGCATTTTAGGTACGATTGAGATATTAAATGTTGTAGAGCTGTAGACATTGCGCTAGGAAAAATTATTATAGGGCTAGGTTTTCAGGATTTTATCTTGGGTCGATTTTTGTCATTGGCTCCTTTTGTTTGCAGGAAATTCTTAATATTGATGCTAAATTTAGTTTGTATCCAGACTATAATAGTCAAGTCTTTATTATGAGGGACTTAAATAAAAACAGGTACTGCTACGCCTATTTCTTGCATTACCAACCTAGGTACTCAGTCTACTTTCTCAGAACAACTAGAAACCTAAAATGATTTCATTTTATAGGGTATTTCCCTTTACTTATTGAACGCCAATAATATTTTATTGTACTAAACAATTATTTCACGCTTACAACGGAAGCTGTGTGTGAAATAATGATAAGTCATTTTACCCAGAATAGATACTAAATAGTAAATACAGTATTTTGTATAGTTTAGACATAAAATAGAAATGTAGAGCGCCTAAACATCTGTAAAGTTGTAAATGCATAATACGTAGATACAAAATCATACAAACTCATAGTTTTATTTTATAAAGTGTAGTTTTAAAAAGAGTAGTCACACACATTTTTATAAATGGCTTCAAATTTAGATGAATAGAAAAATATAAGAAGGAATACATAATTCATCCCGATGACCAATCAAGAAATGTAATGCTATACCTAAACTAACTTTACTGATTTCGTCTTAAATTTACAATTAAATCGATCAAATTATTTACAAAAATTTGACGAATTCTCGACTCGGATCATCGAATATTATACTTACTCATAAAAACGGAGCACCTATTAATTTTATAAGAGATGCAATTAAAGCTCGTTTAACAAATTGCATCCACGTGAACTAATCCGTGCAATCCGTCGAGAACTTTCCAGACGGATTGATCCTTCCAATGATAACCAGATGCTGATAATCCTTTATCCATTGATTTACTAATTGGAATACATCTTATGATATTTGAGCATTTATGATCCCATAAAAACGAGAGCAGTAGGTACTTAATATGAATTAATAGGGGACAACAATATAGATTCTTATTGAAATAAATTATGTACCTACTTTATCAGTGTAAATGTTTGTTTACAATGGGACACTTTTTAATCGCAACCTACGAAAAAAGTACAATAAACGTAACCCGTTTTATGCTGGGGCTATTCATCCACTACAAAAGAAGAAATATAGTAAAAAAAGAATGAACGAATGAAGAAGTTTGTTGAACCATTAATGAAACTAGGTAGTTTAAATAAGTAAATAAAATAATAGTTAAATAAGTTATTTTACAACAATGAAAAACTATACGAGCCAAGTAACTACACACAATATTAACAGTGAAATCACCACATCACAAAGGTTCAAATAATCGATCAATATCCAATAAACTGCCTGGAAAGCCAATCCGTTACATACCAAAGCGCAAACGCAATAAACAAACTAGTATGGCTTTACTATTACCGCAGGCTATTTGCGGAGCAAGAGCTGCGCGGGCGCACGTGCGCTGCTTCCGCACACAATTGCATACGATTCCACCACTTTATCTTATACTAGCTGTGCTCCGCGGTTTCACCCGCATTGTTCCGTTCCTGTTAGTCTTATGGCCTATTCAGTGCGACGCGGATGACCTACGCGGACGTCCGCGACGGACGGTCAAATGTATGAAACCTGCGTCGCACTGAATCGGGCCTTAGCGTGATGATATAAGGCCTATAGCCTTCCTCGATAAATGGGCTATCTAACACCGAAAGAATTTTTATCGTATAGGAGCTACCAACGTTGACAAGAGAGCATTTTAGTATAGTTGGTTCTTTGATATACTGTTCCTCTTGCTATTTCGGTTAGAGTCCGGGCTGTCTGGCTGGTCGCAGTGGTTGCGTTTATTAGTGCGCATCTTATCTGCACAGGAAAATATCCTTAATTTAAAGTCATTTTTTAACGCGTAATTTTTAATCTTTTGCCTTTAGATAGATCCATGAGACATAATTTTTTTATTGCAAGACGTTTTTTTCGTTGTTAAATAGGTGCCAGACGCAATTTTTTATTTCAAAATCATTAAAATGTCATCGAAATAAGTGAAATTCCATCAACATGAGTCCCCGTGAAGGATATAATATGTTTAATATTCATTTTACTATTTACAATTTTTTAGCAACAATCTACCATGGTGCCTCCTTTTCCCAACGAACCTCAAATAGGACGTTAATGTAAACTTGATAAAAACCAAATATCATCAAATTCATATTAATACCCAAAAGTGTAATAAATATGAAACCATCTATTAAAAATATTAGTTTACTAATTATTCAATATGAGTATTAAAAAAGGATAATATAATATAAGTAATAAAGTTATTACTTACCTTTTAAGCGGAATCATGTTGATGTAATTTCACTTATTTCGATGACATTTTAATGATTTTGAAATAAAAAATTGCGTATGGCACCTATTTAACAACGAAAAAAACGTCTTGCAATAACAAATTTATATCTGATGGATCTATCTAAAGGCAAAAGATTAAAAATTACGCGTTAATAAATGACTTTAAATTACGGATATTTTCCTGTGCGCACTAATAAACGCAACCACTACCGCCAGCCAGACAGCGCGGACTCTAACCGAAATAGCAAGAGAAACAGTATATCAAAAACCCAACTATACTAAAATGACTTTTTTTAAAACGTTAATAGCTCCCGTACCATTAGTAGTTCCTGAGATCAGCAAACAAACAAACTCTTCAGCTTTATAAATTATAACTAGCTGGTTCGTTGTGCGCGGGCTGCAAGCAGCCCGCGAGCCCCTTTTGCCCCTGGGTTGAAGCAATAGGGCAGTCATTTGAAAATGCATCAAAATCCCCCGTCAATTTGTTATTATTTGCCAACAGCGATTCCACAGTCAATCGGAAGTGCTTATAAATTCCCAATTCAAATATTTTCTATTCTGAAATGCTGTCGACCTTCGAGGGTGCGTGCAGCGCGGGCTGCAAGCAGCCCGCGAGCCTCTTTTGCCCCTGGGTTGAAGCAATAGGGCAGTCATTTGAAAATGCATTCGAATTTCCTGTCAATTTGTTACATCTGCTAACAGCGATTCTACAGTCAGTCGGTAATGCTTATAAAATCTCCATTCAAGTATTTTCCACTTCGAGAGGCTGCCCACCTTCGAGGGTGCGTGGTGCGCGAGCTGCAAGCAGCTCGCGGCTCATCCCAGGGCAGAAATCTTCAGTCAGTTGAAAATACATAAAAATTCCCCGTCAATTTGTTAATATCTGCTAACAGCGATTCCACAGTCAATCGGAAGTGCTTATAAATTTCCCATTCAAATATTTTCTACTCCGGGGGGCTGTCTACCTTCGAGGGTGCATGGTGCGCGAGCTGCAAGCAGCTCGCGGCTCATCCCAGGGCCGAAATCTTCAGTCATTTGAAAATGCATTTGAATTTCCTGTCCATTTGATACCATCTGCTAAGAGCGATTCTACAGTCAGTCGAAACTGTTAATTTATAAATTACTTATTCAAATATTGGTTAAATTCTTGAAACGTGATCCCCGAATTTCATCATTTTGAGGTGTCTCATAGTGGGCAGTGACTTTTCATAATAAACTGTTAAAGAGTTTACTTAACACGCTCGTCGCTTCGCTCCTCGCTACCTATTTGAATATTTACGCCGGCCGCTGACGTGACTTGCTCGCTTCGCTCGCTTGGCTAGTGCGGTAGTTCAAAAGTTAACCTAACTGGCTCGTCGCTTCGCTCCTCGCTACCTATTTGAGTATTTACGCCGGCCGCTGACGTGACTTGCTCGCTTCGCTCGCTTGGCTAGTGCGGTAGTTCAAAAGTTAACCTAACTGGCTCGTCGCTTCGCTCCTCGCTACTTCTTTGAATATTTACGCCGGCCGCTGACGTGACTTGCTCGCTTCGCTCGCTTGGCTAGTGCGGTAGTTCAAAAGTAACCTAACTCGCTCGTCGCTTCGCTCCTCGCTACTTCTTTGAATATTTACGCCGGCCGCTGACGTGAATTGCTCGCTTCGCTCGCTTGGCTAGTGCGGTAGTTCAAAAGTTAATAAATATTTTCTACTCCGGGAGGCTGTCGACCTTCGAGGTTGCGCGGTGCGCGGGCAGCAAGCAGCCCGCGGTGCCGTCTTTTGCCGTTGCTATTCAATTACCCTTCCTACTATGGAAATTTCCATACAAAATTTTCGAAAAAAAAATTTCGCTTTTTAACAAAAATTTTTATATATCTGGAAGCGGACCAGGTTTTGAAGCATTTTTTACTTTGGCGACCCCGACCTACCTGCCACCGGTTCAGAGAGCCGTTGAATTATGTGATGTATGGAAAATGGAAACCGGGGGTCGGAGAGAAATTCTGAGTATGCAGTTTTGTAAATCTGGCCGATCAGAGCACAAAAGTCAATTTTCAGACCGATCGTAAAGTAACCGGCGCCACCATCTTGCCTCGAAAAATCGGCCATTTTTGAAAAAAAAATTACGTCCAATTTGAAATTTCTCCATTGCCCTGGTAGCGCCCCATCTTCCTGATCATTTTTTAGTTCTACACCCCCCACCTATCTGGCGCCGTTTCGGAGAGCCGTCGAATTTCGCGTTGTATGAAACTCGGAAACCAGCGATGGAAACTCGATGATGAGTATGTCAACGTAATGTGAGGCTCGATTAAAGCCCCTGTGCCAAGTTTCAGCGCGATCGGACCAGCGATGGCCGTTTTAGCATTTGTATGGCGGCGGCCATTTTTTCCGCCATTTTGAATTTTTTTCACTATCTGTGGTAATTGCTTGAGGTCTACTACACATTTAGTTTGAGCACCCCAGATGTAGCTGCTACCGTTTGCGCGGGCCGTTGACCGTCTCCGCGGGCTGTGAGAAAGTTCAGGATTTCGGATTTTTCTGGATATCCTGGGAGCTGGGTGAGTATGAATGCGTCATTGGTGTGTTTCTCCGTCGTGCCACCTTGGCTAAATTTACGTTTTTATGTTTGCGCCAAAAATGGAAAAATTCCAAAATCGAGCGTCCCACTACGGCTCCCTGGTAGCGTCCCAGGGTGGTGATCATTTTTAGTTCCGGGACCCCCCACCCAACTCGCACCGTTTCCGCGGGCCGTTGGATTTTCCAATGTATGAAACTCGGAAACGGGGGCCCGGAGCCACTCGAACGAGGCACCGATCGATTCGCCGGCTCGAACAGAGCACGTGTGCCAAATTTGAGACGTAAGGATTCATAAATGGCGATTTTGGCAAAGTACGGCGGCCATCTTGTTTTCGCGAAAATCGCCATTTTTCCACCACCCCTGGTAATCGCCACCAGTTCCGAGCATTTTTTGTTCAGACACCCCCCCTCCAGGTATCACCGTTTTTGCGCACCTCCAGGGGTCCACTTGGTTTTCGAAGGTGATCGAGATCGCTATATTTTTCCTCTGGTCGCTCGGCGCACCTCTACACGATCACGTCGTTATCCCCCCCACTTTCCGCGTAGTTTCCGAGAAAAGCGATGTCAGTCAGTCAGTGGTAGTGTAGCTTTATATATATATGATATTAGAACAGATGTAAATGACGCTGTGTGGGTGCGATTTATGGTCAGATTACAAAACGAGTCTGGCCGGGAGGCAATCTATTGTGGTTTGTATCTAGCTGCCTATTCTCCATATCTTCCAGGCCTTTTTATACGGAAGCCACGTCACGTAGCTGATGCTTGATTAAGTGGGACCAACCGCATTCTCGGTTTCAGTAAGTTTATATTTAATTTATTGTACGTCTGAGAGTATAATTTAATTTTCAGGTTAGCGAAAATTTAATGAAATTTATTTCAAATGATTTTTATAGAGTATACGAAGCACGATGCAGATAGTGCGGGTATTTAAGTAAATTCACACAAGTTTAAAAGTTCCAAAAATGTATGCTCTGCAATTATTTCAGGCTACAATCCGCTAAACCTACGAATCATTAAATTTTTATTGAGGTTTGTTCTAAGTGATGGGAATGTTAGTAATATTAAAGTATTTACTTAACATGTTTACATATGAGGCCCCAGCGGGTGCGGCTGACTCACAGTTCCCACTATTCATAACCTAACTGTAAAAATAATTAAAACACTTAACATTTGTATGTACATAGTATTCTCAAATAGATTTTATACTAACATGATCTCTACATATTTACAAAAATTTCAAAGTATTTTGTAAACTCATTATACATTTTAAATTGTATTCTGGATATGGTTTTTTACATGATTAATTATTGCCAAATTAATTACCCATTCCGACAGTCCATCCGCAAAGTACACATAATTATAAGTTTAACTTGCGGAAAGAAACCTTAGGTCCTTAAATAGATACGGTTTGTCAATCTGAACGAAAATATCCTACGGATAAATTGTAATTACTGTTGAACAATTAACGCTTTAAAATTTGTGGATATATTCATATAATGAATTTAAAATATCCCAAGGATTTAGGCTATTATCGGTCAATATGGTCATCGATGATGATTTTAAAGTCATATTTTATTTTGGAACAGATTTTCCGAAGTGTAGCTACTCCAACTTAATTAATATGATGTATTGGCTAGCAGTGCCTTGGGTGCCTTTGTCTATTGCTTCGTCTTAATTTCACTTGCTTTCCTCTCTGCTTCGTGCAACCCGAGACATACTTAATACATAAACAGACACATTCTAATTAACAAATCTGTCCCCTTGCCATTAAATCTATTTCTAGAAACACTCGAGAACAAAGAGGCCTGACAAACCAATTACTATCATTTATGAAAGACGTATTATGTATCCTCTCGAGCTCACCTTTCCACCAATACTGAGTCACCGACTGTTGACCCACGTGAACGTAAAACGAACAAAACGCTGTTTGTGTGCGTGCTGCGTACAGACAGGGTGACTTGTGAGTTGTGTGTTGTGTTTGGAATACTGTCTACTCGTCTAGCTCTATGCGACCCTGGTACTTTGGCTGTATTTATAGGAGGAAATCTCTTTAAAGAAAAGCTATGAAAACGTGGTTAATAAGAAAAGGACATGCCTATCTAGGTATTAGTTTCCTTCCAACATAATATCTTATTTATTCATATTTAACAAGTCAAATTTTAGAAAAAAATAGTATTTAAACTCGAATAACGTTAGTACCTAAGTCTATGTTAAGCAACCGTGTTATGACTTATGGCTATATTTAACATTTCACATTGAAATAAAAGAACCAAAAATAGGAACACTACGAAGAAAAAAATTAAGTACATACATTTATAAGCTATCTAGATGTGATCAATACTTCATTTCAAACATAGTTTGCATACGCGTCAAATTAAAGGGGGACAACCCTTTCGCATTAAATATTGATTTCTTTCCCCTTTTCTATGAGCAATGTAACTGAATTAACTACAGATGGACAGTGGGCATTTGCATTTTGCAAAAGTAATTTGAACGGACCCTAGTCCCTACGTAATTTAGCTCTTTGTTGGGCTGCATTTTGCTTGATTGTAATTTCTCTTTATTGACAAACCGGTGTTGGGCAGTTTAATTTATCATAACCATGTAAAAGGCTGCCTGATTGAAGATTATTGAAGTAGCAAATGTGAGTGTACATTAAAATCTACACAATGTAAAAATTGAAACGCATTAAAATCCTATAAGTGCTAAATTGCTCTACTATTTTAATTGTATTTAAAAGAAAGAGCTTTTTCATTACATCATTGATCACCTCATGCACCAACTGCATTTTTTATTTACGAACATCCTATATCCATAAACCTCCTCATCTCCATACACTGGAACAAATAATTTTATCAGCCAATTGTTCCAAGAATACACATGAACCTAATCACTTCGTCACCAATTGAATATGTTAGCGAAATCAGAACGTGGCTGACTCACTCGAACACTGACTGTTAAATATCCTATTTATGCTAATTTTGTACTGTACTAACCTAGCTACAATGCAGCCATAACTTAGGAATTATATTCTCGATAAATCACTACTTAGTAGCAATGCTTGTAGTACCTATAGGTACGTGAAGTATTTATTAGACGCGAGACAAACCTTTGATCTTAATATCAGTGGTTCTTGTTCAGGTCAAAGTCGGATAGTTATTGGCTCCTTACTCTTTAGTTATAGTTTCGTTTCGATCGATTGGCTACATAACTATAATAAAAGTATAAATACGCATGTGAAAGCAATACTTGAATTATGTATTCACTATTGTATGCTTTTCCATAAATATGTCAATATGAAAAACCATAACATCCTGAATAATTATCTACGAGGCTGTCTTATTAACAACCAAAAGGTGGTCATTATTTACTACCAGCTGGTTGTTATGTGATAAATTATTCGAGACAAACAAAGCAATAAGAAATTGTACCAACTGCAGAAATATCTTAGTACCCTCCTAAGTAACTACATATGAATTTTAAACTATCGACGGAACCAAATATAAAAATTTCTATCTTAATTGTTCTATGCATCAGCATCATCTGATTTCTAGGAATGACTACTATATGCATATTAGTAATTCTACTAATAGCATCAATTTACCGCATTGGCTATTGACGCAAATGACCTACATTGATACGTAATAAATCCTAATATAGCGCATTATTGACTCATCACTTTCTTATCTGTACCTTGAATATACGTAGTTTCATAACTGCCTTATTCCACCTTGTATTCTACGGTCTACCTAAATATGATTCCTAACAACTTTTAATTACAAACAATATTTTATCAGGTATATTCTATCTTATAGTGTTTTCCAGGTTTTCTTCATAGCACATTTTCTTGTACCACGATATAAACATCAAAACCAAACATGACGATAATGAGGTTTCCAGTGATAATTACAAATAACTGTGTATCGAGGCCAAAGAGGGAAGTATGTACTCATATAATGTATGATGATTAATGTGACTTATAACGGTACACGTTTACTACTTATTTATTTACTAGCGGTCTGCCCTGGCTTCACTTGTGATACGTCATGTTAACGTTTTCTCTCCATAAGTATCCTCGTACTTCAAGGAATATTATAAAAAGAATTAACGAAATCGGTTCAGCTGTTCTCGAGCTTTGCGCTTACCAATACATACATTTAGCGATTCATTTTTATTATATTTAAGATAGGTATTGTCATCTTAAAATATGTACAACATATTATTTAGTTAAGAAGTTGTTGACTTTGACGAACGCGGGTTAAATTGTAATCTCTACAGTCTACAGCTTTTCACACTTCCCAGCCTTTGTTTGTATATACTGTGACATTATGTATGTAAAATCTAAATGAGTCGTGTTTTATTTTAAGGGCTTGGTCTAGTAGTGCAAACAAATGCATCCTGTCATCCTATATGTAAATAATACAAATGTACCAAGGGAAAGTTGCTCCACTTAATTTTTAAAAATTGAATCATTCGTATGCATAATTTAATATTCGTAATAAGTACCAAAAATGACAATTTGAAACAATTTTCGTGAGAATTACATCGGGTGATTTTTTTTTAACAGTACACAAAATTTGCGAATACTTTCTATTTCTTCAACTTCATGTTTATATAACTGATCAAATTTTACAAAGAAATTTGGACGAAATATAAAAAAAAGAAGCTTTCCATACAAAATGCATAACTCTATACATTTTTCGACCTAAGTTTCTTAGTGAAAGTGGTTCAGTTTAACTAATAAAACGGATAAACAAATTTTGTATATAATAAAAAAATGTAATGTTTGTGTTAAAAAATTATTAAATAGAAAAATACACAAATGAAAACAAAAGATATTTATTTCCGACTAGCTTCCGCCCGCGACTCCGTCCGCGCGGATGTCAGTCTTCGCGTCTTCTACAGATTTATTATATTATGTATAATATATAGATTTATATTGATAAACCTAATAAATCTTTTGCTAGCATTCTGATGCTTTATCGGTTGCACTGGATTTATCTCTTTTTTTTCAATCGCTTGAATGATATAGGATGGGTCCTTGATGGACATCGAATGCTGAAGTCTCGAATCAATCAATTCTGACAGTAGGCAATTTATGTAAAATTTTGATAATAGTCCATCATTTTATTTTGCCTAAACGTTACATACTTTTTTATATATTCTATTTTTAACGAATGATTCACTCCAGTCCAAACAGCAAATAAGCAGACTTCTGCTTCTGCAACGTTTAGTTGTCCCTGAATTTGGAAAAAATAGTCATGATTCTTATCTATGACAAAAGTGTTATTTTTTGCATTGTATTTCAAATATTAAATTTTTTTTTTAACCGCATCTTCCGTATTCATGTCTTTTGCCGGAATTAGACATTTAACTTCTACTAGTCCCATTTTCCCTTTTTGATATGGGAGTCTATAAAGTAAATTTTTTAGATATTTCTCGTTATACTTTTAAAAAGTTATTATTGTCATTTTGCTCATTAGGGAAAGTAATTTCGATATCAGTTTTAAGTTTTTTGATACCTGCAATAATAACGTCATAATCGCCTTATCGATTACACCCTGTATACAATCCACCATTCACATTCATAATGTTTTCCTGTCCTCCTCTCCTTTACGCTGTTCACCGATACATTTTAAATGAGTAAATCTGCTACCACTGAAGGATGTTTCATTGTGATCAGCAAATTTTCACCACTGTTGTCGATTATTTGTTTTTCATTTTTAATCAGCAATTGGGAATCATCAGTTTTGTTTTTTGCAGATTGGTGATGTACCCTAACAATACGTCGAAAAGGGAAAGCATCAACGAATTATCGTTTTCGTCCTCTTTTTTTATTCTTCGCGTCTCTGTTACTTCTGTTTGTTTAGTTCTCAACACCCACTGAATTTTCTATGTTATTGTGATCTTCCATTACGTCTGAGTTTTGATGATGTGATGATAATCCATTCGTTTTAATATTGGTACTTAGAGTTGGTAGACTAAACTAGAAATGGCGGACTAAATTTGTCAGCGCGTCTGTAAGATCAGAATATAAAACCAACATCCTGTATTTAAGTTACAAAATTAATAATCAAACAAAATGCCGCTACGTTGAAAATGACTAGAAGAACACCTCGGATCAATTTTGGAGTAAACAAATCATTTTCCCCGTATGGGGATTTCCCCGGATGAACTTGGGAAGTTCAAGTTCTCAATACAAGTTTATATTATATTTCGTATTTCTCAAACGAAAAATAAACATTTTTGGAACTTCAAAAAAATTATATTATGTATAAGAAGATTTATGAGCTTACTTTAGTTTTAAAGAAATATACATCCCTTTACTGACACCCCGTAAAATAAAGAAATTGTTGCCAATCACCTTTGCAATCTATTTGGTTTCATTAACTTTATGTTGGAAGATAATTTTTTTTCTAGTAGTTACACGCGTATTTTTTTCGTTTATTTTCCATATCGAAATCAAATGTTTAAAAATACGAATATTTGCACAAAACTAAGATAAAAATAATCAATTAACAAAAATATTAAATTTAATGAAGTAGAGCAACTTTCACTTCGGTATGAAGGAAAATCGAGCGTAGAGGACACGTCAGAACGCTCCGGCCCAAGGAGCGCGACTAAAGAAATTAGCTAGGATTTTTCCTAATTATTTTAAATATTTTTTTAATATTTAAAGAATTATCAAAATTCAAAAAAAAATTTTTTTAAAGGATTAATACTCATTGGTCTTCAACCAACTCGAATAAATTAATGGAAAAAATAACTTTTAGCAGTATTTATCAATAGATTTTGTAAGGCAAAAAATGGGAAATTTAATGAATTTATAACGTTCTAATTAAGAAAATCATAAGTTTTTCGGCAATTGTATTCAGCAGTTTTTAATAACGACTATATAAGGATAATAATGCGCTGATCAGATTGTGTAAATTTTAATCGGTTGCAACGTAGTGAGTGCACAAACTTAGCTCGAAATGTCTTTGGGGGAAATAGACTTATCTTGAAGGCCTGATTAAGGTAACATAAAGTAACTTTATAAATGTGAAAAAATTCACGCGCATTGCGTATATAACACTAATTGATAAACAAGAAAAAAAAATTCAGTTTATCATTTCATTAGCCGGGAAAAAATTGTCAAATAACTTGTTGAAAACGCAATTTTGCTAGACTGCAGCCTTAAGTTGTTTAAAAACAAATGTTATGGATTACAGTTACACTACAACTTAATTTTAAACATTAATAGATATATAATATACCTAGATACATTCTGCTTACACTTGGCCGCTGTCTATCATTTTTATACAAAAGTGAAAATAAGATTTATTTATACAATATCACGCAACACGCTATACCCACGTTTAACTATATTAAAGATATAAGATTTATTTATAACATCTAAGAGTAATAATAATTAATAAATTTGTATTATTGGTCCTCAGGGTACGCACTATTGTTATTCTTAGTACGTTCGCAAATATGCATAAAATTACTACGGACCATTATGACTCGACTTTGAACTTACTACGAATCGAATTGTTTTGAATAAGTTAATTATAATTATTTCAGAAGTATAAAGTAACTAAATCATAAGTCAATAGGTAGAGATATGGGTATTATGTATAAATTTGAATTAAAATACATGATTTTTTCGTAAAAGAAATATAGAGGGAGGTAGAGTTACTACTATAATAAGTAACTATCTTAAAAAATATTCGAATGATCGATTAAAATTTTCTCAAAACATCACAAACTTGGATGGACAAAGATCTCGCCATCTCTTTGTTTCCAATAACATATTATCTATTATCTCTTTCCCTGATATAGATTATAGACTATTGTACATAGAGCAAGCTTCTATATAAGACCAAGTAGGTAAGTACATAATGCCTTACGTCATGAGGCGGGACAAAGACACGACCACATTCCTCGCCAAGGTCGATGCATCCAGCTAGAGAACATCGTACCTATAATCTGTCAATTAAAACTTTACAGTATTATTGATTTACTGTATCAAAGGTAAGGTCAAATGTTGAACAATATAAATGACTCTAAAATACTCTAATCTATACATATAATAAAATCGTAGGAAAATGAAAATTGTACATTGAATATTTTTTTAAAGAATACTTGGGGCGTGATCTGCAATAGATACCGAAGCAAAAAAATACAATTTTTAGAATTTTTGTCTGTTTGTCTGTATGTATGTCCGGGCTAATCTCAAAAAGTACTGCATGGATTTACGTATGATATCGTATGTTTTACAGTAGCTGAATCCTAGTAGTTTATTGATTTTGGACAACAGGTAGTTGAAATATTGCAATCAACATTCACGCAAAACAGGCGCATGGTTTCGAGTTGTAACTTGTAGGCGTGCCCGTATTGTTGTCCCAGATAAAACATTTCTGAACATTTTCACATAAAACTTTTTAAAAACCTCACTGTGTTTGAAACTGCATACCTAACTTTATTTAAATACTATTTTCATGTAATTTCCGTAACAATCGCTCAATTTACAACCGTTTAATGTATTTCGCAGCAGACAATACAAATTTACCTCATATTTATAACAGCGGTCGGCAGACTTGCTATAACGAAACGTGAAAGTATGCAGGCATTTATCGTAAACAAAACCGGGGCCCTTTACTTGTCAACGAGTGCACAACTTGTTTACTTTTCACTCTTTGAAGTACTATAATCGTGTTGAACAATGTTTGTAGAGAACGCCTTTTATAGTTTCTATCGTTACAATACAATTGAAACTTTGCAGTCTAAGCTTTATGACTTCTAAAAAGTTTGTTGCTTAGATTTTTTAATTTTAAATCAAATGTAACTTTTTTTACATGGTTAGTAAATTTTAAGCTTTGTCATATAGTAATATGTAAGTGCTTTCGTAATGTGTAAAAATTGCAATTTTTTTTTACTGGATTAGTTGATCGTAAGATTTGTAAAAGGTGATTTCGAGTTTAATTTTAAATCAAGATTATCGATCTATTACATTCGTTACGAGAAACTTAACACACCTAGGTATATCTGCTATGCAATTATTTTATGCAAGAAACTCCGCTTATAATACCCACCATAAAACATTATCCAGCCATGAGAAGAAATTACGATACCGATAGGACATAGACAACAAAAAACCCGTACAACAAGTTGTTTTAATATTCATTCCATAATGGAAAGCAAAAACATTGTATTGAATTGTGCGTCCACTTTCACAGTTTATTAGATACCGCGTAAAGCGTAACGGAGTGAGATTTTATTATTTATATGAGAATTTCTATGGAATAACTTTATTTGGATGGCATTCTTTGTAATAACATTTATTGTTGTTTGTTTCTTTTGTTACTTGAAGTGGGATTAAAAGTATTTTGGTCGATAAATTACGGTAAGCGTCGTTGATTTTTTACTGGCTATTAAATTATTTATTTTTCTATTATACAGATACAATAATCTTGAAGTTAGCTTATAAATAAAAATATAGCGACACTACCGGTAAAATTTATTATTTTTCCGTTTCGAAAACAACAGTGAGTGTATTCATGGCCGAATGAAGGGTCACTTCTACCGACTCGTACGGTCGTACCTAAGTAATCAATTCTCAAAAACGTTGAATTAATGTTCACGCTTTCATGAACAAATTAAATAATTACTTATTATTAAATAAATACATAAAATTAATCATTATTAATTATAATTAATAATTATCAACAAATGATAGGTAAGTAATAATTTTTATTATAATTAACACAATTTCCTAAGTATGTTTCAATTTGATAGTATCACACGTAATAAAAACAAAATAAATTAATCTATAGCGTTTAGATAATGCTAAAATAAATCGATTAAATTTAATCTAATCATAATTAAATGATATCACATGGAATTTCTTAAAAATATCCAGTGGCATTAGTAACATTATTTAAATAAAATTAATTTATCTAAAACAAATCGAATCTAAGTTTAAAAATACAAGTTTTTAAGACATCATATAAGATTCTGCGAACGAATCCACGCGTCAAAACTAGTGCTTAAAAAAACGTAAACCCTTACCCATATAAGGTATAATGGTCGAATGTGCCGTATTAATTTCACTTGAAGGCAAAGATTTAAATATATTTATCGAAAGGTTCAATGTTTTTCGAGGTCAAGCCTCTTCCGCTGACTCACTAGAGCGCCAAGTCATTTACATTTTATACTAAATCTTGAAAATGTATAAGGAAGTGTTTCTGGGTCATGGTAATGCTCGAAATTCATGGCTATTATAATATTAAACCTTCCTATTTAATATTGTATGTTGAGTTGTTGAGTTGTGATAAATAAAAAGAAATAATAAGAATAAATAAAAACTATAACCTCCTTTGAGCTTAGTATACCAATTACCAACAGTGGGACACCCTGTATAATGTGTATGTAAAAATAATGAGAATTGTAATGAGATTATTTTTATTGGAAAATAAAATTCGAAAGTTGGAAGACCTTTCAATGGATTAAACTTGATTAAACTTTCAGATTTCAGAAAAAGATATACTATTTATTTAGACCATTTTTATGCAAATAGGTTTTATGTAGTAATTTAAAGAATTTAATAAATTGTCTTCAAAAAAAACTTTAATAGTTACTTAGTTAAATTTAAACGTTTAACAATATGTATTTCCAGCCTGCGACGAGCCTGACTTATTTTTATGTACTATATAAAAATAAGTCGGGTTTTCCTTCCTGATGCTATAACTCCAGAATGCACAAACCGATTCCCACGGCATTTGTTGGAAAGGTCTCAGGCTCCGTGAGGTTTATACTTTATAGCAAAGAAAAGCCGCCCGGTTTGCTAGTACCTTATAAATACCTACCAGAGAAATTTACCCACTATTTCCCCATACATTTGAGACTTAGTCATTTTATTTAACCGTGAATTCTCCAAGAATGTGTCATCGGTTACACAAGAGGCGATTTGGAATTGCCTTAACGTTTAGTATTCAGACCACATCTGTTGCCTTGACATGCTATTGTGTTACCATACTTTTCAATACACATGTTTTAAAAACCCCTATGTGGTAATTGAGTAATGTATTTCTATAAGTAAAGTTACGCAAGATATTTTTGTATTGAATTCTAATTTTTGGATAAATAATCAATAAACGTTAGGAGAAATGTTTTTGTGTTATAGAAAATTATACTGTTAAGTTCTAATGAACTTAATTTTGTAAAGTCTACTTTGTTACTTGTTCAACGAACTGAGGTGAAGCGATTTTGAGATAATTTTGATCTATATATTAGGTATATACTTATTTAAAAAGGAAACCCATTTCGCGTTGTCACGGCATCACGTGTGAATGGCTGAACCGACTTCGATAATTCTTTTTTTATTATATTCCTTGAAGTACGAGGATGGTTCTTATGTACAGAAAACGTAAATATGTACCACGGGCGAAGCCGGGGCGGACCGCAAAATATTCATGAGTTCTTAGTTAGTTCTGGCTTTTTGTTTGTTTTTTAATTACTATTTTTTTAAATTTGGTAATGGCCATGTTTTATATAAAACCTCTTAAAAATATATCAGGCTACTTATTGACGTCATTGATATTATCATTCATAATGTTATCAATATTTTAATGCAGTCTTATTGATAATGGATAATGTATGAAACTAAAGCTACCTAGTTTTAAAAATAAGTATTGTTACGTATATATTTAACTAGGTATACGACCACACGCATCGCTATTCAAGAATCGAATAGTTACTTTCAAGTACAAAAACTTTGGTACACAAATCCATAAACGGCATACGAAAACCGTAGGTATTGCAACAAGAAACAGCGTGCTTTATTTGAATAAAATTATCGTCTTTATATACGATAATAATCCGGCATAGTAAAACTATGTCAATGTTATAAAGCTAGCCGGTATAAGAAATTATTGCAAACTTACCTGGGCGAATTGCTCCCTAATTTCTGCCCTCTCTTCGTCGGTCAATTTCGAATTATCTGCCATTGTCAATCAAGTTTTATCACAATAAAAATCAGCACATCGACGACAACGCGAACGATGTTAAAGTGCAATTAAATATATTTGCGAATCACTTTACACTTATCACTAATGTAAAAAATTCAAAATGAAACTAAAATCACAGCTCCGTTCACCGAGTTAATTGAAGGATAGGCACAAAAATTACCACTAAAGAAATACCACAATACACGTAAGTAATAAACGCAATACGCGAATACTACGTCCTACGAAAGCAAATCAACTCGGCGAGTTTGAGGGCGACCGGCGAGTTCAACGACGGAACGAGTCATCGAGGACAATACGTCGGTGTTGCCACTTCGCAGGATGCAAAATTGAAATTAATTAACATACCGTTCTATGGATATTATAAATTATATGAACGAGTATTGGCCACAATCTATCGTACTAAAGTAATATTATATTTTATTACTTAATTATAAAATTGTAAAAAAAATTGCTCTGGAATTTCTAATTTTATTTTAAAAGTACTTGCCAGACTAAAATAACTTATCATGTGTAACCAGTGCAAACTTAGCACCCCATCAATGGAATTTTGGGTCGAAAATGACCTTGATCGTTAGGTCCCCGTTAGGTCCTTTAAGGTCCCACAATTTTTTCGTTAGGTCCCCTTTAGTTTTTTTTTAAATAATTTTTTAAATTTTAGGTATAAAAAAAAATGCACTTTAGCACCCCATCCATAGAATTTTGGGTCAAAAATGACCTCAATCGATAGGTCTCCGTTAGGTCCTATAAGGTCCCACAATTTTTTCGTTAGGTCCCCTTTAGTTTTTTTTTAAATAATTTTTTTTTAATTTTAGGTATAAAAAAGTTACACTTTAGCACCCCATCCATAGCAAAATTGGCAAATTTTATCAAAATCGTATTCTTTACCGTTAGGTCCGTATGGGCTCATCATTGAAATTGTTGAATTATTTATTTTATTAAAATTATAAAATAATAAAAACCTGCGCATGCGCCTTAGAGCATTAAGGCATGCGCACATCATACATAAACAGCGCGAAATTTAAAATGGTATCGTTTCATTTATTAAATAAATCTATTGTTCTGAGAGTGCTTATTTATTAAAAACCTACTTTTCAACCTAGAATTAAAATAACCTGGTATTAGTGTCAATCTATGGTGTCAATATATTTTTTGTAGCGGCCACAGGGCCACACTACGGTCGAGGTATAGATTCGGAAAGAATAACATGCAACAAATCATTAATTTGATTCGGGATGACCTTCGCGTGGACACTCGAGGGGGCGGTATTCCAGTGGAACTGCAAGTGATGGCAGTTATTCGATATTGGGGCCGGCATGAGGTAGATGTGACTTGTGCTCTAGTTTTGGATATATACAATAGAAAAGCCTGTATAACGATCTATTACATTACAGATCCAAGAAGATTGTGCTGACATTCACAGAATGAGTCAACAGACACTTTCCCGTTTGTCCCGAAATGTTGCTATTGCGTTAGCTTCTAAAAGTTCGCGTTATATTAATATGCCGTCGAACTCAACCGAGGAAGCCAAAGCAATTAGGAAATTTGAGGCCATAATATGCGGGATGAAGCGTATCATTGGTGCAATAGATTGCACTCATATTAAGATACGCAAAGTGAGTGGAGAGGCTGGACAGTACTATGTTAATAGGAAGGGACATTACTCCATTAACACTCAAGTATGAACATTGTACAATAACATTTTAGTTTGATCATAGTGTATTTAAAGTAATAAATTTTCATTGTTATGTGTGCTATTATGTGTTTCTAATTTATAATAATATTGATGACAATAATTACAGGTAGTATGTGACTCTGACCTTAAAATCTGCGATATTGTGTGTCACTGGAGAGGAAGTACACATGATTCCCGCATATATAGAGAAAGCTCAATAAAGCGGAGGTTTGAGGAGAATGAATTTCATGGGAAGCTGATTGGAGATAGCGGGTATCCTTGTACTTCGCATCTTCTAACACCAATATTAAGACCAAGGACACAGGCAGAAGAAAGGTACAACCTGAGTCACATACGAACGAGGAATACTGTAGAGCGTTGCTTTGGGGTGTGGAAGCAAAGATTCCGCATACTCAACGAAACAATGCGAGGGTCTCTGCAAGTGATCAAGACCACTATTGTTGCTTGTGCAGTTTTGCACAATTTAGCAATACTCTTTAATGAGTCTATTTTAAATCAAGGTATTTGTGCAAACTAATATGTAAACAAAGTATATTTAATAATGCCAATACATAAAAAATAAGCATATTTTAATTCTTTATTTTGTATTTTTCTAGATCCTTCAGGCCTTGAAAATCAATTATTAATCGATCCAACTATCCCTGATAATATAGAAGATGAAGACGAAAATATAAACAGGGCCATTTATATTGAAACTTATTTTAATCAATAAAAACCATATTTTATTATTTTTCAAAATTTATTTTTTTTAAATATTCCTCCTCTAATGCAAGTATTTGGAGCTTCTTCTCGTGAAGCTCCCTCTCTTGTTCTATTCTTAATAGGTGAAGCTCCCTCTCTTGCTCTATTCTTAATAGATGCAACTCTTGTTGTTGCTTCATTAATTCCTCCCTGCTTTTTTTTGCAAGGAGGAATAATTGATGCTCGTAATTGGAATTTGATTTCCCACTGTAAAAATAACATAAACATTAAACATTATTTCACATAAATCACAGCTGAACAATAAGCACAGGAAATTTCATGAAATTCTATTTTCAACATTACATACTTACGTTTTTTTTGGTTTAGCTTTGAAAATATGATGTGTAGGATTTATACGTGGCAATTCAGTGGAGAAATTTGGCAATTCAGGCTAAAAATAAAAAAATAATAATTATTTTAAAATAATATAAATTTTATTTATAATACTGATATTTTTGTATAACATAACTGATAAAAATATTATACAAATTATTATATAATATGATTACCTATGCATGTGCAGTGCTTTCATCATTTTCATTCAATTTCAATGTATCATCAGCAGACTCCTTAGTAACTTCCTATAAATATATAAAATATAATTACTCAATCTCACAATAAAAAACTATATATGCATAGCGCTATTATCCCTTAATGGATATTCCAAATTAAGGAATAATAGCAGTAGAAAATGTAAAAAATATAAACCTGTTGGCCATGTGTTGCATCGCTATCGAAAGGATTGTTATCAACCACAAACTCATTAGGAAGAGCTGCTATAAGCTCTTGATCTTCAGGCGGAGGACTTGGTGGCGGAGGTCCCCCGCCTGTCATGTTTCTTGCCGTTCTAAATTTGTGTTCCGAAGCCTTAGCTTTCTTCAAATTCCTCCACTGATTTTGTATTTGGCTTAAGTCCCTTTTATGGAGTGAAATGATATTATAACTGAAATATAAATACAATAATAATGTTATTACACTGTAACAATTTATTAAATACAAGAAACTGTTAGAATAAGTAAAACTAAAATAACCAAGACAAAACATCTTCCCATGCAAGTTTTTTTGCTGTA
>CAJQZN010039417.1:0-19398 GCA_907164685.1 Colias eurytheme | reverse complement strand
TTTATTTAATAATATCTACATTCATAATACTGTTTAGTACGGTCTACCTTCGTCCAGAACATCTTCAGTTTTTTTCTGGTTCAACTATGTACGTATTTCAACTATCTGCCTATTAATAACTTGACGCCCGTCTATCAAGGGTTATTATTATTCATCATTAAAAATTACAATGTTATTGGAAAGAAATGTGCAATTAAACAACATTGTCTCAATATTTTTGTATGTATAACAGCCAGAAAACTTGAGAGCCAACTCGTCAACTGCTTAATTGAATACGTCCGTTGAAGGCCCCTAATATTATTGTAATAACTTCATTAAACTTTGATAAATTAATTTTCATTTGATCATTTCAGTGAGATGAGTTATAATTGAAGGGGCGAGCAGTCGAACGCGGCCACAATCGGAATAATGTCAAATCAATTAAAAGTTGAATTTGGCGGGCAGAGCGCCAGCCTAGTCAACTTTTGGTAAGGCTAGCTTCACAGTGACGCCTTGAAAGCAAATACTCATCTAAGTGCGCACATAAATTTTAATAAACAGTTGAAAACTTCGCCACGAATCATGTTTATCACCCAAGAAATTACCACTCTCTAGCAAATGAAAATGAAACAAAAAATACATTTATTTTAGTTTTAGTTTACCAATAAAGATAAGTGCTTCTCAAATGACAAGTCACGCTCAAAACTTTATACAGGTTTTTCAACACTACTCTATTATTTTAAGATTTCTGGCTACATATTACACCGTTTCCATAGAAATACACGTCCATTTACAACCCAATATAAAACAAAAATCAACGGTCTGTATGACCGCAGCCTTACCAACGGACTTATCTGCGTCGCACAGCCGCGCAGTCAAAACGCAGCCAAATAAATTTACTTGCATACCTATAAGCGGGCAGTGTCTGGCATAAATAAGCATTGCTATCTATATTTCGGTACACAGTTTACTTCGTAACGACTATATTCGTTTACAGTTTTTTCGACAATCCTGTAATGTAGTAGGTTCATAAAATTGGGATCGGATTAAGCCGTATCGCTGGCATAAGTGTATGTATATTATGTGTATACTGTATATGTCGCAGTCGGATTGTATAATCCGCCGTATTACATTACGGCTAGTTGTTTTAATATGCCAAAAATTCGTCTTTTTCCAAAATTCTAAAAAAAGACGGTCGCGAGCCGCTATTTCTGTATAGTTTTAAAATAATTTGGAAAATCCAAAAGTGCACGCCTCATAATTTTTTTTTTAATAAATATTTATTAATTATTATTTTTGTTTATTTAATAACAATTAAACCACATCGAATCAGACCCTGAAAAATGAAAGGGTTCTATTCCTGAGCATACTCAAGCGTAAGAGAAAAAAAAAGACTCGATTAGTAAAGTATTTCGGTCGCTATCGTGTTAACAAGAAAAAGGATCCGCACATACAGACACACGGACGTCCAAGACAGAACTTTTTTAAACTGTTTTTTAACTAGTTTAAATAACAAAAATGACATCAAAAATATCATGAACGTTAAAAATAGTGTTTTTTCTTAATATGTGTGTGTATGTATTATCTTACAAGTGCAATGTATGATACATAAAGACATTTTAAGTTTGAAAAATCAGATGTTTTGCGCGAAGTGACAGTAGTACCCACCTCAACGCTTCGCTTATGAGGCGTGCAAAAACACGAACCTAGCCTAACCTTATCCGAACAAAAATCCATTATGTTGAACTCTGTACATTAAATACGCTGTTATTTCAAAATGTAAAAGCGTGGTATAATCGTATGTAAGCACCATAATGTGTGCTTGTGTAACCTTAAAGGTTTAAATTAGCAAGTTTAAACAGTATTTAAATATAATTTATTGCTTTTCTGAACATGAATAATTGCGTAATTTTTCAAATACCAGTTTAAGTAACATTGAAATTTTGTATTTTTCAGGATAATTGTGTCTAAAATGTTGATACTATATGATACTATTGAACTTTCGCAAAGACGTATAGAGTTAGCAGTAGGTAGGTAGTTAAAGAAAAATACAATAAAGTTATAATTTCGTCATAACTATCATGTTAGCCATATCACTAAAATAACCAAGTAAACATTCTAAGCTATGCAAATTCTTCTCGTGAAATATTAATAAAAAAAAAAACAACTATACCCTTCAAATGTCATATCACACGAATTATTTACATTACTTTTCATATCCCAGTCCGTAATACGCAGATCAAAAGTTTAGGCCAATGATCGTTCGACGCGGCCTATGTAAATATTATTATCGAGATCTGGGAAAACATCCCGAGGGAAAAGACCTTGTGGGAAATACCCAATTCGGGAAAAAGTTGCTATTTGCTAGCGGATAAGTCGGTCTTATTTGCTATATTCTAATAAACTATAATAAGTGGATATATTTGACATGTTGGATATTTGATGTGGTTTTGGTAATACTGTGTTATAGGTTTGAAGGTCAATTTCAAAGGAAACTAATCAATTTTAGATATTATCTTATGTGCGTTGTTAAACTAGTAGTTTGTCACGGCATTACCGGGGTTAAATGGAGATAAAACAAAAGTAAAATATAGTAAAATATAAATAATATAAAAGCCGTACTTAGTACCTTTCGTTTGATTTAATAAGTCTATTCTCTCATTTCAGTTATCAGAAAAATAGTTTCCTCCATTTCAAGTTATCAAATAAGTCATGTAGATATTGATTTTGTAAGTAATGTTGAAATTACGAACATTGTAGAGCGATTTTTTCAACATTCTGTCAGTCAGAGTTCTATGTAGAAGAATTTTAATTATGCTTTATTTTAAAACTAACTGCAAAATTCTTCAGCATTTTAGTTAAAAATTTTGTTCCAGCTAGATTGATACTGTAATTGATATTATAATGATTTACTGAGATCAAAAGTTATGAAAATTAACACGTATTACAGAGTTAATATTTATTAAGTTCTAATCAAAAGTTTGCTAGTCCTTCTTATTATTTAGGTACTTTACTTTAATGTTATAAAGCGGAAGATTTTGTTTGTTTGAACGCGCTAATCTCAGGAACTACTGGTCTGATTTGAAAAATTATTTCGGTGTTAAATAGCCCGATGAAGGTTATAGGCTACTAGCAGTCCGCCCCGGCTTCGCCCGTGGTACATATTTCGCAATAAAAGGTAGCCTATGTTCTTTCTCAGGGTCTAAAGGTTATCTGAGCCAATTTTCATCAAAATCGATCCAGTAGTTTATGCGTGAAAACCATACATACATACATACATACAAACCTTTCCTCTTCATAATATTAGTATAGATATATATCATCACCCTAAGATCAACAGGAGCGGAGTAATGCGAGTGAAACCGCGGGGCCCAGCTAGTTTAAAATATTTACTTAAGTCCTAAATATAATTGTTGTAATATCGAGTATGTACTATAACTATTCAAATACCTACCTTTTTATATTAAATTATTTCCTTACTCAACACATCCTCAAAATCATAACACATCATATAAACCTATCCTTACAGCTCCATAGCTATCGAACTATCCGATAACACGGTTCATTCATTATCTGTCACCTGTTCTATTGAACACAAGACACCGGCACACTGGCCAGCGGTCGATACGCTGGGCGTGGGTGTTGTAGTTGAATGGGGAATACGACGAATTTCGAAATGTCTAGGTTATTTTTTTAGTGATAACTTCTGTAGCAGCGTTGAAAACTTTTTGTAGAGGAAATGGAGGCTGTCTGTATTCTTGAAAGTCCATAAATAGGAATTGCTTGGAAACCCTGTTAAGGAAGATAGTTCCAATAATGCGAAGAACGTGGAAACAAGCTTCTATTTAACATTTCTTGCATGTAAGAATGTACTACTATCTACAATTAATAATGGATGCAGAATATTGCAAAAAAAAACAAAGTTACATTTGAACTGGTAATATTTAGTATAAGTACCTATATTTATGAGTATGTACAACACAATATGAGACCCTTCAGTCGTTTCATAAAACGTACATAATATATAGTTTAACTGCAACTAAACACAGCCTCTGTAGTACCATACGCTTACAAAGCCTATGCCTAATGACTCTGGAGTAGGATTTCAGGACTAAATTGTTTGGGTGCATTCGACATGAAAATCAGTAATGATTCTACTCTATGTAATGTGAATAACAATAATGTCATATTCTTTTCGTAAAAGACATAAAAAATAATTTTCTAAGATAAGCAAATTACGTATTATTAAATAATACGGTAATATAACTAATGAAAAATGTTATTTAATTTTCATAACAAGAATTACCTACGTTGTTAAGTGTTTTCTTTTCTTTTATTCATGTCTTGTTAAATACTTAGTATAATAAGTTTCTAAACGTCACAATATTTGAGATAAATATAAACCTTTATGATAACTTTATAACTAAGAACAGTACATTTTTAAACTGAAACTCAATCTTTAACACACAACGTTAGGCTAGGGCTTAAATCGTGGAAGCACTAAGCTAGGCTTTAAACTGGAATGTTAAATCGAGGCGGTTCTCATTAGTTCTAGGGGACTTTTGGCACTAAAAGGCATTTAATGCTTTCCTTTTGCATGTTATTGTCTACGTTTTAGACTCTCATATTGAGACTTTCAAAATGTAGATTTCTTTGGTCTGTTCTCATACGTAACAACGTTAGGAATTATGTGAAGCGTCATGAAAATGAGTCAATTCTTATTTGATAACTAGCTTTCCGCCCGCGGCTTCGCCCGCATTTTCAAAGAAAAACCCGTTCCCGTAGGATTTCCGGGATAAAACCTATCCTATGTCCTTTCTCGGGTATCAAAATATCTCTATACCAAATTTCATGCATATTGGTTCAGTAGTTAGGGCGTGATTGAGTAACAGACAGACAGACAGAGTTACTTTCGCATTTATAATATTAAGTATGGATTTAGTATAATAAGTTTCTAAACATCACAATATTTGAGATAAATACATACTAAAATAAATATAAACCTTTATCATAACTTTAAATAACTAAGAACAGTACATTTTTACACGCTTTATATTAGCTTCACCTGTATGTTTGTTTGTTTGTAATCGACTTCTTTGGGCGCGATTTTGACCCACTTTAAACGGCCAGATTTCGTTCAAACTTTGTTCATTTATTGAGGACCGATGACAATACAATAATTTGATAAAATTTTCTATTTTTTAGTTCGGTTTTCTATGAAAAGCGAGTTTTTTAGTTTTTTTTAAACTATTATTATTAAACTGAAACTCAATCTTTAACACACAACGTTACGCTACTAGGGCTTAAATCGTGGAAGCACTAAGCTAGGCTTTAAACTGGAATGTTAAATCGAGGCGGTTCTCATTAGTTCTAGAGGACTTTTGGCACTAAAAGGCATTTAATGCTTTCCTTTTGCATGTTATTGTCTACGTTTTAGACTCTCATATTGAGACTTTCAAAATGTAGTTTTCTTTGGTCCGTTCTCAATTCTCATACGTAACAACGTTAGGAATTATGTGAAGCGTCATGAAAATGAGTCAATTCTTATTTGATAACTAGCTTTCCGCCCGCGGCTTCGCCCGCATTTTCAAAGAAAAACCCGTTCCCGTAGGATTTCCGGGATAAAACCTTTCCTATGTCCTTTCTCGGGTATCAAAATATCTCTATACCAAATTTCATGAAAATTGGTTCAGTAGTTTAAGCGTGATTGAGTAACAGACAGACAGACAGAGTTACTTTCGCATTTATAATATTAGTATGGATTGATCAAAAGAAAAGTTGTCATTAATAGACGTAAAAAGAAAGTTGAGCGTCTAAAGGAGCTAATTGGTTGTATAGTTTATTAAATAAGAGAGTATATCCATGTTCGAATAACCATTAACACCAAGTTAATTAAATAAAGAAATAATTGAATTAAAACAGGTTATTTTGTGTACGATGTTCACACGTTCCCGAGAGCCGTTGGAAGCATGCATTTTACATGCCTTCCTTCATCTCACCTGAAGGTTACTGCAAAAATACTTTTCACGAAATGCAGAGTTCACATGTTTCTGCCTGTATGTTACGTTTTCTCATGCACCTAAATTAAGATACACATTTTTATGACATAGGCAAGTTTTAGCAATTATTATTACATTATAATATAATAAAAAATAATAATAATAATAAAAATCTTTATTTATCCATACCTTCAATTACACTGTGTATGCTACTCAATTTATATAAACACAATACTTAAAACTATGGACATTATCGTCTAAACTAGGCCGAGCCTGTATCTTAAAGGCAAGTACATACCTACTCCTTATAGTTTTATTTAGCAAACAAGGAATGTAGGTTTACATTTGTATAGAGAGATAACGTTACAACTTTACATTCTCAAAACTTAGCTAGTTATTAATTAATTCATTAACAAGTTATTACTTTACATCTATAGTTATTACAATAACTTCTCAACAACATCCTCTCCATAATAGAATACAACGTTTCAACATCCACAACTAATTCAGTGCCATACATCATATTATTGGATATGCTTGTCATCTCGTACACTATCATAAATCACGTTAAACGCAAGCCAAGTTATTTTGTCCTTATCTTATAGACTCCACGGATCCTTCGAACATTTGCTATACATTGCTCTTTCTAGCAATAGAGAAAATATAAGGTACTAGCTTTCCGCCCGCGGCCTGTCTTGCTTTGCCTAAAACCTAATAAAGGGTATATATACTATAACCGTCCTCGAGAACCACTCTATCTATAAAAAAAGTCGGGTTGCACTCCGGGAGTGCCGGCAGAAGTGAAAACTTGATTATTAACGTTCAGCATGTTTGATATTTTGGAATGGTATCCGTCTTACGCATGGAATATAAGGGCTAAAAAAAATCCCTATTACACTTTTTCGATCAGGCCACGTGTCCTGACGCGAGATTAAGATTTTATACCCAACGCCGCTAAAGAAGTTTTCACTTCAAAAACTGCATCATAATCCGATGCGTAGGTTTTAAGATTTAAGCATACATAGGGATATAGGGACAGAAATAGCGACTTTGTTTTATACTATGTAAGTATGTAGTGATAAGCAATGTAATGCAAACAGGGGAAGTTGACGGAAATATAAGATAGTACGATGCATGTACTTCGGTCATGCAATAGCAATATTTTAATATCCTATAGCCGTTTCCGTCGACGTTGTCCGCTATTAATTTCGTTCTTTTCCCCTTTTTGTCTCCAAAGTAGCTTGTTGATATTCCGCACTAGGTATATGCTATATTCTACGGAAATTCTAAACTTCCTTCGTGTGACTAAAAACTATTGATATAGGTGGGTATGTCTTCTATTTATAAATAAAAATGCTACGAATATTTCTTCTAGAAAAGAGCTTACGTATTCTCATATTAGAAAAACAGTTTCTCCTTTCCAAGAATTTGCTTCTCCATGGGGCGACGAAGATGTGCGGAACGACAACTTTTATTGCAATAGAGTTGGTCTATTAATAGTTACCTATATAAAATATTGTGCGTGAAATAATAAATGTTAATAAGTGAAAACACCTTAAAAGCTACAGTTTACTATAATATACGCTACGTCCAACAAATCATCTTCACTGCATTTAGCCGTTTACCAATAACTTTAGTCATGGGCGCATCGGGGCGCAAATGTGCGATATTTTACAGTAATGGCTGTACGAAATGTAATAAATTACATCGCATTAATCTCCCCAGGTCAGATTAATCGATATCGCTCCAATAGACCTTTTGTGGTCTGCAATTAATTGACCCTATAATTGATTCGGGTGCATTGAAAAATAGATGGCTTGTTGCGTTTTGTTTTAGCGGGTTAGATCGCTTGTTTTGAGGTGATTTGATTGATATTAATGATTGTATTTTATAGGTGTACTATTTTGTGCATTTTTCTGTAGATTTAGTATGTAAATATGTAAAATTATGATAAGAATTTTAACTGCTGAAGGAACCCATTTTGACTACTCAACGACTGAAATAAATAATAAAGAAACAACAACAGTATCTACAATGATTCCGACAATCTGATACTCCCTTATTTATAGTAACATTGTAGACATCCAGCATACCATTTTCCTATAACTAGCTACTCAGAAATGTTCCATGATATACCTCATCTCATATTTCTTACAAAATTCAATTCCATTATGTATGAAATATCCCCAAAAACGGGGAGTGACTCCCGCGGATCCTGTTAATATATCCGATTTTATGTTGAAAAATCATTGGGAGCGTCATAAATTCTAGTAACAGGGGTTGCTAGCAGTGAAAAATCGCAGCAAACAGCTAGGGCGCTAATGTCGTGAGTTAAATTTATCTTGTAAAACATTTATTATATCTGTCAATGAGTCAGCGGAATGAAAAAAGTGCTGGACTTTTTTCGCTATTGCCCAAGAAATGTAATGGGAAGTTGTTTGGAGACGTTCGTCGCACCTAAATGATGACAGTAATTGTGAGTGTTGCCAACTTACATTTTGCAATAAGTGTGAAATATGAAGAACATCGTGCTCTCTAAAACTAAGCTATTAATACCTCCTGCAGGACATAAAAAAAGTGCCAGGTTTGATTGCTAGTGAAAAGTATTTAAAAACTCATTATTAGATTGCGGGAACATCTTTCTTAAAATGTCTAAGTATATTTTTTTTATAAAATAAAATTAGTTTAGTATTTTACGATTTTGTAAAATACTTCTAGTATTTTTGTCAATCTTCAAAATGTTCCCAAACAATTTTATATAAATTCACTGATATGCGATACTTAGAAAACCTAAGAATAAGCATTAAAAAGGTCAACTATTTACCTTGACCCTAAGCTTTGGCCTATAACGTTTTTTGGACCGGATTATTTATAATGGACTAACAGAAATTTAGGTCTGTTATTGTTACCTAAACATTAATTTGTTATAACATTCTACGCAAATAACAATAGACAAACATAATATCGCCAACAACTAACTCCAATCAATAATTTATAATCCCAATGTTGCCTCATCAAAAATGTCACGACAGAATCTATTCCCAACAATAAAATATTATACAGACAGTTGAACTATTGTTAGACATTTATTACTGCGTTCAATTATTCAAAACTCATCCCGGAGCGTGTTTCGAATAATCTGTTATGTCAAACGTTTAGATGACAAGAAATATCCTGAGGGAAACATGGCTGGTTTACCCCCTGCGCGGCCGGGGCTTAAGTCGAGTTCAGTTCTTGAATACTAAATGGGAAAAATCAAGTGTCATGCAGTGGGTAAGCTTATAAGTCGGCCGGCTCGTCACGAGGTAAATCCGAATTGAACAAATAGTATCCGTGCGTGGAATTATTAAGTGTTTTATGTTGAAGGTAACGATGTTAGGTAATGCTGGAGCTTTTCATGTTATGTAACGAATGTTAAAGATTTGTTCAGGTATGAAAATATTGAATGAAATTATGGTGATTCATAGGTGAGTATATTGCACTTTTAATGGTAGTTGAATAAGTTTCTAGGGGTAAGCACTTAATAAAAGTGAAGAGTATCCGTCAAGATGGTGCTAGTCAGAAAACGGTAATGAAATTATTGACGAAGTCAATTTTTATGGTGTTGAGTGACTACGGTAATAAATAAATAGCATATTAAATTGTTCAATACATTAACAGTAATATTTTTTTTTCCGATTAGGTTTCCAATAAACGAGAGCTTTAGGTGACCTGTTAATTTGTGTAACATTGGCAGAAGGATGTAAATGCCACATATTTCAAGTACGTTCACACATAATAATACCTTATTAAATATTATTTGTTCCCACATTGAATTTTCAAGGCACATACAGACTACAGAAAGGGAGAAAAACTACATCATGTTTTATTATGTAAATGTTAATTCCATTCCACGTAGCGGAGTAAATCTGTTCCATATGTACCTATAAAGAATAAACATATTGTATTAACAATTCTAATTTGTTTGTGTGATATTAAGCAGAGCTGAGGGTTATTTACTTGTGTCTGATTTTCTGTTATGTACCTAAAGTTTAGTTTACGTTTTACTTTTTATAAAAAACTGTGATCTTATACCTACTAAATCAAATAGCACGACACTGATATAACCCTTTTATTTATGGTATGTCTTTACAAATGAGAACGTTTGTTATCATTAATTAACTAAGTTTTAAAAAATTAATATACGCAACGTCTCAACGTGCTAATAATTATTAATAATCCGTTCCAATTAATAATCAAGATGTGGAGATAGTAGCAAGCTTTAGTGCTCAACGGGGAGGGATTATATTAAGGACGTCAAGTTAAAGCGGGGCACTAAATCGAGGGCAAGGGCGAAGGGTGCCAAATCCCACTTATCATAATCCTCAAAATATCGTTAAATGTTCAAACTATGTAAGATGTGTGTTGCTGTAAAAAATACTGAACCGTTTGGTCTTAAATTTGGTATGCACATAGAGAGTCTAGAATAATGAAAATAAACTTAAAACTTACATTTTATTGTACCATGAAAAAATCCTTATTTTTATTATACTTATTTCAGCTATAATCAAAGCGAATATTAAAAAAAATATTCACGTAGGCCAAAAAAATATATGGATTTGGATATTGCAAAAATCGATAATTGACATCTAGGAAAAGTAGGAATTTCTCAACGATAAAAAAAGAAAATAATCGAATAAAAGTTGAAGGCTTCATTTAAATCATAAAACACTTGCGACACACACCAACAAATTTAAACATAAACAAGCACACCACACATGAGGCACGTTTGAAAAAAATTATGTAAAAATATATTTAAATGATCTATAGTATAGAGTATAGACTATCACCAGTCCTTAATAGTTACTACTTACTAGACCACTTCCTCCTAATAACGTTCCTTCTACATGTTACTTCTTCCTAAACTGTAGCATTTTAGACGCTGCCCTGGGACTTTATTAAATCCGTGCCTGTTAACACGTCGCTGCATAGGTAATTGACGACCTACATTTCCCCTCATCATAAAACAAAGCCTGGAGGCGTCTTAACACAGATCTCACTCAATTGTTCTCACTCTCATTGTTGTAACATTCTTTGAAGCCTTTTAGAAATGAGATCTGCAGTAATTAATACTTTTGCTTGCTTGCACTGAATACTTGAAAAGATTTTTGATGAAATGTGTTTAATTTTTATAGTCTTGAGAGTGAACTTACCTAGTGATTTTAATGATATATGGACATTGGACACTTTGTAGAAGAAATGAACTATATTATTTAAATACGAAATTGTTTAAAATTTTAAGGTTTTATTTGTAACAATTTCGTAATTTTAAATACACGAATGAACAATAAATAAATGTTTTTAATTTCACCACAAAAATGGGTCTCTAAAGGGACCTTTAAAACCAAGTGCGTTGTGTAAAATCTCACTCAAAACGTCCCTAAGGGCGAATCTTAACAATCCACCGAATTACAAAGTGCCTACACTCATTACGACCCCAAGGAAGTGTCGAAACTGCTGATTGCTATTTAACGTGTTTGACGTTCGCGATAGCGAATAAAAACCAATATCTGGGGCATCTAATGGGGCTTTAATCTACTTAACGACTATACAGAGTGGATAGATAAGTGAACGATACGCTTTTTTCACAATAAAGCAACGGCTTATCAAAGAAATGGTGATAGTGAAACTGTCTTTTATACGGGAGAGCTTAAATAGCTTCCTAGTTATTGAAACGAGTGCGATAATGATCGTATTTCGATACTGGATATTGAAAATGGGTGTAATAATGTTATATTATGTATTTTTTAGTCTAATTGTGAGAGTGGTTATGACCAATATGAATTTATGTACAAAAGCTGAGGGCCGAAACTATTATAATAAAGATGAAAGTTTTGTTGTTACGATTTAACCAAAAAATTAAACGACCAATTTTCAAAAATACAATATAAGAGTTATATTAACCGAGTAACATATATTTTACACTCTATAGTATTATAAGTAATCCGAATCCTTTATATGCGTATTTCATCTTTACCAGATGGTCACAAATCGTAACACACCAAACATCAAATTCAGAACCGGGGCATAAATACATGACAATCACAAGAGAAGTAGGTAAATACGGTGACGTCATGTTTGCACAAAGGAAATACACACAATTGAGCGCGATACATCACTGTGATGTATGAAAGTGGAATGCAGGGGTTGCGAACATTTTCAAACAATTTTTGTGGAAATTTTTAGACTCATATGTGTGTGTTTTTGTAGTGGTTTTGGTGGAATCTCTTTTGAACGTGATAAGAAAAAAGGACAGACCTTTAAAATGATGTATTTTTTATTTTCTAGGTTGAATTTTTGACATTTGTAATTAAAAATACAATAAATTTAGCTCCAATTGAAAACTCTTTCGTTATTATATTTTCAAAGAGGCCATAGTATTCTCTAATATTCACTTACCCTATAAGTAATTAGTGCAAAACTGCAAAATTACGAATGAAAAAATAAACGCACAAAGCAAGCATATTCACATTAACATATATTTCACATTAACACTATTGGACGCCGATCTTCCATAGAGATGTGAGACTTTCCCCAGAGCGAACTGGCACTTTTTTTTGGCTCCCACATCAAAATCTGAAGAAGGATAAAACCAAAGGTTGTTTCCCCCATCACCTCTCACGGCGAGTTCCCACTGACACAATTTCTTTGTGACGCTTGAGTCGCGACACTCCAGCCTCTAATTCAAACACTCTTCAAACTAGAAATAGACTATAAAGTTAACCAACGAGAAGCTAGTTTCCTTAGCTTCTAGACTTTTCTTATTTTTCCAAGAATCACTCGTTTGTATATTTCTGTACATGTGCCGCAATCAACGCTTTATACTGCGTTGGAAATTGTTTTTTTCTGACACAGTTAAAAAAGCTATTGTGCTTAACAACACGTATTTTTATTTTTAATAAAATTTATGATAAAAATGAGACCCTTATAAGATTTATAAAATATTATTTTTATCAAAACAAAATATGATATGGAAACCGAACCAAAGAAATGACAAAAATATTAAAAAGTAAAATCCTTTATCAAGTTTCTTCTTAAAAACACCAAAATAGCTAGCACTGCTCTAATCAATCATTAAAGTAAGCGAATACCACTAGAAAAGGCTAAGGCATAACTATGAGCGTCGATCATAATATAATGAAATAATTTCTCAACGAGCATATAATAATTTAAGTAATTTTATCGAGCAAGTAACCTTTTGCCCAGGTTGCTTGGACGATCACTGCTAAGTGATAAGGCTCTAATAAACTTGACTGTGTCTTTGTGCATAATTGTAATATTCCTTTACGTATATTGAAGTGTTAAATAAATAAAAACTAAATAAATGTAAACGGGGCAGCTAACGATAGCCTCAATGCTGGCTAATCTAATTGCTCTCTGCTGGACTTGAATAAAAACTGGCTGATGCTTGCTTCTAGTGATGTTTAACTTTACCACATTCAACTTTAAGAAGCTTTTGTTTAGTAAAGGTTTATTTAATAGATATGTACTGTAATATAGTTTATACTCAGTATAATAGGATTTCATAGATATATAGATATATAAAAAAACAGAACATAAGTAAAGGTAAGTAAACATTATTGATTATAAAATATTATTTTATTACACAAAAAGCTTTAGAGGGAATCAAGGCAATCCTCGGGTAAGTATTATTATTTTATTTATTAAAATGTCATATTCCACGATTGTTTTTTTACCTCACAAATCCGTATACCCTTAAATATTTATTAGGTTGAAATAAATATAAAATATAAAACAATTTCGTTTTGTTCTGATAGAATAATAAATAATTGGATAACAAAATATACAATAATGATGTTCGGTAGCTTTTAGTGGGTTCATTTTACTGCCTACGCAAAATCGGAGAAAGGAAAATTCCGAAGGAACCTAACAACCTTCTGATTTTTATTAAATTGTATTGTTATAATATGTTATCAATTATTATTGACGTATTTCTTTTATATTTATCTATGTAGTCTTGAAAATATGTGCCTACCTATCTAGTATCTGGTTTTCGAGTTTCAATTATCCTTTATATTTTGTTTTTTATACATTTTCATTGATGATCATTTTTCTATCTATTCTTAAATATTAAATAGGTAACGATTAATTGAATACAGAGAGTATAATATTATATATTTGCGATTCGATACAGATGAATTCTAATTTAAATTACCTTACTCAATACCTAGGTATATATGCATTAAATAAATATGCGGGTGCTTAAGACATATTAATATGAAATAGCGATTCTGTATCCTCATTCCTACATGCCATGGCGTAGTAAACGCTTCGTAGCACCGCTACGTTAACTCGTAGCACCCGCTACGGAATTACGCTCAATGATTATGCCAACATACCACTCGTAATATTAGTTAATAATATTTTATATTTTATTATATTTATTGTTTTCCTTATTTAAATGTTTAAATGAATGTATAGTAGCTTGAAATAACTGTAGCTGTGATCTTTAATTAATTTATTTATTTATTCAAAATGATCGTATGGAATACCGATACAAGTGTAAAATTTATAGAAAATTACAAATAGAACTAAATATTGTTTCATTCATACATTGAAATTGTTGTAGAAAACTTCATATCCTATACAATGAGTCGTTTGGGCATTACAAAAACTTCAACAGTGTACTTCAAAGGTAAGTTAAGATATCACAGTATCTAGAACAAAACTATAAAGTTAATTATATTCTTTCCCTGTAAGATAACACTAAAACATTGTCTTATCCCAGCACTACTATTCTGTAAGTCTTGTCACGTTTTACTTTAGCCTCAGAGCAAAGCCCGCGTTACTTGTTAACCGCTCACCTATTGCCCGGCTTCCGCAAATACCTTGAGGATCTTATCAGATCTGACCTGGATTTCTCTAGAATTCGTTGGCGATTCGATAGTGTTGTAATATGTTTCTATTAGCAATTGTAGAATGAAAGAATATAACATTTTTGCATTATTGTCGAATTAAAAGTTATGTCGTTTTGAATAGTCAAGATTTGAATGCACTAAGTGTTGAATTGTAAAGATTTTTATAGCAATGTACATTGTAGTTAATATATTGCATAGAGCATATCAGAAGAAATCAGAGTATATCAGAAGAAATTAAGAAAATCTTTACATTTACTACGGAAAAAACATATAAAATCCAATTTTTTAAATTTCAATTGTCTAATTTTCGATTGCTAATAAATCTCTTCAGCACTAGCCACTACATCCATGGCTAGTTGAATAGACTAACATATTTTATGTTTTAGTGCGAACACGTTGACACAGTGAAAATAAATGCGTTTTTACGACGTAGCTCGGCTCATTCGATCATACGATCAATCAATGTACCACCCCGCCGACAGACAACGATGATGTATGTGTTTTTCTATCATCAATACTTATGACTCAGTGGATAGCTATTTATAATTATAATAATGTAATATGGTATCATCGGTTAATATTATAAATAACCAATTGAGATGATTAATAAAACAAATAAAATTAGCTATAGCAAGAAAAATATAAAATCAATATTTAAAGAGAGACTTTATTCAACAAACGTGATTATTTTCAGGTTTTAAAGTAAGTACGGAATCCTTCGTGCGCGCGTCTGACTTGCAATTGGCATGTGATCACAAGATCACATCGATCACAAGTTACAAAATACCTACATGGAAAAGAGTAAATAACATTTAATTTCTTTAGAATAAGTATATTTTCTTCATAAATATTCAATTTGTGCATTTATTATTCACTTCTCCAAAACGTTATTAACTGTTATAAACATCAATATAAAATTTCAAGTGCCAATCTCAAATTATACTCGAATCTTCCCCTCTCGATCAAATCTAAATAAGATGTAATACATAATATTCATCCCGATTATTTATGCATGTATACAACGTGGTCGAATAGCTAACGAAATTTTACGATCAATTGGCTTTGTTAAATAAAATATAATTTATGCTTACTAATATTAGTAAGTAGTATATTATCTGTGCTTATAATATTATAAATGCGAAAGTCTGTTTGTGTGTTATTTACACTTCGCCACGGAGTGATTCTGTTAGGTATATTAGATAGGTATTATTTGTGTCTGAAGATACTGAGGAGTCTAGAGAGTAACATAGGCTACTTTTGACCGGGATGGAATATCTCATTGCTGTGGAAATTTCCTTTAAACACGCAGGCGAAGCCGTGGGCTGAAATCGATAGTTTATAAAATAAGCCCTGTTTATAGTGGGGTAGGTTTTATTGTAGTGTAAATTTCGTCTGTTTTGATTTCAAGTTTGCTATATTTTCTCTTATATTTGTTATAGGTTTTGTTATTGTTATACCGCAATATAGATATTTACAATAATAAGCGTAAGTATTAAGTATGTATTTAAGCATCGATCCCTATATATTATATTATGTTGTCTGAAATAAAAATGATATGAATATGTGATATACCTACCTAATTTGTTGTTATTGCAATATTAATAACATACATTTAACCGTTTTTAGTGCATAATTATGAAAAGGTATGCCCAAAAATTTGGAGAAAGTTAAGTATTTGAATTTTATTTTAATATCACAATAACCTTTCATAAATTATATATTTACTAGCTTTCCGCCCGCTTTGTCTAAAACATAATAAATTATATACTAAAACCTTCCTCTTGAATCACTCTATCTATTAAAAAAAACCGCATCAAAATCCGTTGCGTAGTTTTAAAGATTTAAGCATACATAGGGACAGAGAAAGCGACTTTGTTTTATACTATGTAGTGATTACGAGCATTCAATGTAGATGTCTATTGTTATTCAATTATTCAATTCCCACTTTAAAAACAAATGTCTCGGTCTAGCAGAACACAGAAGGTCGATCATCTACTCGTCCGTAAAGAAAATCGATCAGTGAAACAGATGTAATGCATTTTCCCCATACCTCATAAGGGGACTTCACTTCTCACTAAAGGGACTCCATACAGCGAGCAGCCTCGCGAAGCAATTGCCGAGTATTGACCGTGTGCCATCATTTACCAAGCCGAGCCACGAATTATCGTTTAGATCGATGATTGGATTGAATGATGAAGCTACTATACTACAAGGACAAGACAGGACTACTGATAAAAATACATGATTGATATTTTAAGATTAAATATATTGCAAAATTATTTCGAATTAAATATACCTATGTATTAAATAGATTAAATTAGAATTAAATGTATTAAATAGAGAAAATAGATTTCGAATTAAATGTATTGCAAATGGGTTGTACGTGTTCATTAACAATTAAAAAAATATTTTTGAATACGTTAAAATGACGACAGAGCTGCTCAGCTTCAATTGGTTCGCGAGGATGCTCGCTCTGTGTGGAACTTACAATAATCTATAGATCCAAAGCTAATGCATGTGAACGCACGGCGAGTGCACACCGACCCTGACATCAAATTAATTAGTCTCACCCATTAGGCTGGACAAATAAAAGTGGTTATGAGCCAACCCTGGCATTAGCTGATTGGTTTCGCGTTTATGGGATCAGACGTGCGTTGATTTAACTAGTGGTTCTTGTATCGACATTGTTATTTGGAATAGTGGTTCTTGTGTTGAAATTTTTGGTTAGCTAATATCTCGTTCTTTTACTGTTTCGATATATTGTTTGGTTATTTTCAATTAACATTTTATAAACTGATAAAAGTATGATTAAATTTTAATAGTTTTTTGATTGACTGGTGATTGTTGAGTAAAATGTACATTAGTAGGTTTAATAATACGTTTCATAATTGAGTTATAGAGCAAATTGCTTTTAATTATAAACTGATCCTTTCTTACTAAAATATTCAGATAGAAAGAGAAAGAGAAGTGATAAAAAAGCTTGCATTAATTTTATTTTAATATCAAAACAATACATTTGCAATAATGAAACATGAAACACGAAACCACGTCACAATCAAAGCCCTCAAGCGATACAAAACATTTGCGACAAGTTAAATAATACGTTCACTTTGTAATAGGTTTAGCACGGCTCAGTGGAGGTAAAAATAATTTTATACAAGGGCAGGAGCGACGATAGAGTCCATAAAACTTCCTTCCATCTCCCTCAAGGGAACCATTGTAGGAATAAAACGCAAGAGCGCTTTTCGGACTAATTTTCTAAAATCTTCCTTGTTATATTTCGTGTTTTTAATCTGACAAACATTCAATTAGGTTCATTTATCTTGATTTTTTCTTGTTTTACAGGTGCTTTGTATTTTTATTTTTTACTAAAAATAAATAAATTTTTATTCCAAACTTAATACTTTTGATAAATTAAGAGAACCTTCGATACTACTTTACGTTATTTAGACAGATCAACTTTAAATAAGTATAATTTATAAATAAAAACGTTGTTTTGTAGATTGTACTACTAAAACATTATCTACAGGAAATAATGGAAAATACATAATTATACGTATAATCCAATTATAAAACAGCATATCAAATATCTTTCAATATCTGCTAACATATTACATTTCAATTAATTAACGTTCTTCATTCGTAGTGTATTTATTTTATTCCCGTTATAATGCATAGCTTTACAACGCACGTGTAAACATGTTAAATAAAAAAATAAAATAGACAGATAAACTTTAAAAAAAAAATTTATTAAATTATTTTTCATATTCTGATTAACATAAAAAAAATTAACGATAAATCGATTTTTCTATGAACATTATTTTAACCATAGCCGTAATCCTTCACGAAAATTCAAAATGGCCGCTCAATAAGACAAGTTGAGATTTAGCCATTATTCGTATAGAGCCTTTATAGAGCTTTCAATTTTACGGTCCACGGCGCGTAAGGTACAATGATTACCTGACAGAACCTACTTGTACATTATCGAAAATTGCTTATCAGTTTTTATGGTTATGTACCGAAGTTGGCTCATAAATTTGAAGATATAGTGTCTTTGGGAGAGATAACACTGAGTGCATGTGATTTTTAAACTAATAAAGTTATATACGATGATTTTGCTTTATTTAAATGACTTATATGACATAATTATTATCAATATTTTATTAAATAATCGTATGTGTTATTCAATAATTTATAGTTTTAAACTTTTAAATAAGTAAAAAAGAACTAGTTAACTACCGGTTTCATTCGTTTATGTGTGTGTTTATTTTATTACTACAAACATAAAGAACTTTATAATATTATTATAATATTTATAAGAACTTTATAATAATCACACTTTTTAAAGTAAGCTTAGTAAGTAAGCTAAATCATAAACATAAAAATATTATTACAATCCATACTAATATTATAAATGCGAAAGTAACTCTGTCTGTCTGTCTGTTAGTCAATCACGCCTTAACTACTGAACCAATTTGCATGAAATTTGGTATAGAGATATT
>CAJQZN010039415.1:43882-57496 GCA_907164685.1 Colias eurytheme | reverse complement strand
TTATACCAGCCGTGTACTACACCCCCAATGACTTTAAACAAAAAAAATCTGAAATTGTTCCCTTATTTCTACCAGCAGTGTAGAAGAAAACTTACCGGTGGCGAGTTGGCTGAATGCCGGTTCGGCCGCAAGCTGGCCGTCTGCGAAACATGCGATTATTACAGTGCTGTGTTATTTTAGTGTACTCAAACTGTACTCAATTTTTAATTGGGAGTTAAGTGGTTAAGTGGTAAATGTTAATTTTAATTACCTTCATTTCACTTGAATTTATAGTTTGCAGTAAGATTTTGAATATTTTATTTCTCTAATGAATTTTTGAAGTAAAAACTTCTTTAGGCGCGTTGAGAGTAAAATTTCAAGGACCCGTCATGGAGTAAAGCGTCGAATTTGGTATCTTTGAATCTTGCCAAAGAAGTTTCAATTCTGACACGTGTGCTCGGCACACACGCTATTTTTGTGTCTTCAAGGACTAATGCCTCGTTAGTTAAGTGTTAAAGTGATCGTTTAATAAAGAAGAGGAAAACCAGACCTTAATACCAACTTAAAATTGAGTTACCGTTTGAGTATTTCGTATGTTTTACTTAATTTTTGCGACAGCTGTTACTGTGCTTAGAATTGGTAGTGTTTAAGTGTAAGAATGATTAATTGGAAAATTTTAATTAATTAATGTTTATTAAAATTAAGTTAAAACAATAACAACTGTTGCAATGACTTATCACCAAAATTAAGGAAGAGGAAAGTAATATAATGCTTGAAAAGTAAATTAATAGACAGAAAAAAATTTCAAATCAATTCTAGTTATGAAAATTATTAGAAGAAATAAACCTTATTTCAACCAAGCCGTGATTAAAAATTAAATAAAAAAGTGTGCCAATATTATTGTCATGCACTATATGCATTATTTTGTTGTGAAAAAATATTATGGGCTCTCTTCACAATGGGCAGCGTTGGGCGAGTAGATGCATAGTGTAGAGACTAAATGTCTATGATCAGCCGTTATTGTAGATGTTTCATAATACAAATTTAGATGTAATTACTAACAATAATACTTGTGTTTTTTTTTACTAACAAATGGATCTGCGATATCCGAATTTTATGCTAAATAAATAAATAAATAGCGCCGTAATGGCGGCAAACATCGACCATCATTTGTTGGGCCAACGCTGCCCACTGTGAAAAGGGTAAGATTTTCTTAAAAAAACATACTAACCTGATCACCAACTATAACTTGTGAGGGTTCGTCCTCATCTATTGACCTTCGGGGCTGTCTGCTTGGCTGAAAGTACAAAGATATGTATATAAACTGCTGGGCCGATTTTAATGCAACTTTAGTGAAAATTGTAAATTTATTTTTGTCGTATCTTTATAACGTAATTAAGGCGAGTGTTTATGTGGTCAAAAAATTAATTTAAAATAAACTTTTCAAATGTTGAATGATCAGAATTACTCACATTTACGACAATTCCTGTCTTTGCGTGACTAAATTATAATTTTCACGAATACAAGTGCGGACATAAAAAAGTATCACTCAGATAAATTTTATTTTTTATTATTATGAATTTTAAGACATACTACACTTACCGAAGACCGATCAACACTGAGTCCAACACACCTAGGCTCTGGTGCGAGAAAGAGGAAGACAAAGAATCCAATTATACCCATAACTAAGGCTGGGTATATGAAAGATAGCGACCAATCGTGTTCTACATATTCTGCCGCCATTATTGTTCCTGTAAGAAATTTGTAGATTATTGACTAGTTGTTACCCGCGACTTCGCTCGCGTGGTGAATGAAAATTAACTTTTCACAAGTCATGTTATTATTAAAACGCCATCTATTGGACTGGATTTTGGAAAAGGTGGTCTATATCACTCTCTAGCCTCTATACAATTAAATCGCTCTATAGCGACGTAAAAGACGGACAAATCTATACTAATATTATAAAGCTGAAGAGTTTGTTTGTTTGTATGAACGCGCTAATCTCAGGAACTACTGGTCCGATTTGAAAAATTCTTTCGGTGTTAGATAGCCCATTTATCGAGGAAGGCTATATTATATCATCACGCTAAGACCAATAGGAGCGGAACAATGCGGGTAAAATCGCAGAGCACAGCTAGTAATAAATGTACTTCCTTATAAAGTAAACATTTATAGATTTATTAAACATTGAATATAACACAAATATATTTAATAAATAAGGTAACGTGTCGCTTTGTCGTCGTCGCATTAATATCAGTAATATCCAAATATACTAAATTAATTTCAAGAAAAAAAATAGGTTTTGGATATAAATATGTATAAAAACGAATATTAACAATGCAAAAAAAAATATTCCAATTCTAAAGAAACATGATACTCACCCAAAATATTACCCAGCGACGTATGAGAGTTCCACACGCCAAAAATCAAGCCCTTTTTCGTGTTACCGAACCATTTTCCTACTATGGCCACTGTTCCCGGCCAACCGGTGGTTTGTGCTACACCAGCCCCTGCCTGAAAATTAATTATTTTATACTAGCTTTAAGCAGTTTAAAACTTAACCTAATAAGCTTCCAAATAAGCAGCTTCGAGCTTCGACTACATGATAAAACAAAAAATGGTAATGTGTAAATGTCGTTTTTGAGTATATCGAAAAGACGTGGCAAAGGCCTGTGTTTTTAGAATACGAAGATTTTAGCAAAGAACTTAGATGAATATAAAAAGAGCGTGTACAGCACACACATGTGTCAGAAGTGAAACCTCTTTGACAAGATTCAAAGATACCGAAATCACCGCCTTACTCCATGACGTGACGGTATTGCCATGATGCGACATTGAAATTTTACTCTGAACGGGCCTAAAGAAGTTTCACTTCAAAAATGTAAGCCAGTAAATAAATACATACCTGTACAAGTAAATAATAAGATATGTTGTGTATATTTAATGTTTTCGCGAGACCGAATAAATAACACAAAATCGCGGAGAACATCATGCCGAGTGAGAGGAAGTACCGAAGATCTACTCGCTCGGCTATCATACCTGTAAGAGTTTATCATTTTTGAAACATCCAGGTGGAATATGATAGTTATGGATGTACTATTTGGTAATATTATAAATGTCAGAGCAAATATTTCTGTTCGTTTATTTGTAAGTTGCAAACTTGAGCTATTTGTCTATTTATGTTACTTTAATTTTGATATTAAGAACAAAAATGTTGTGTGGTTTAATGAAACCACGGTAAAAGTGAAACTGTTCGAACAGTTCCGAACACTGCTTTGTGTAGCGTATGTCGCGTGTCGGTCGGCTGCCGAGTAGGTATACCTACACCTATACACGCGACATGCGCTACACAGACCAAAAAGTTTGAGACGATGTAATAAAAGTTTCACTTTAAAATATAGGAACCATAGAGATTACTAAAAATTTACTTTCGTTACAAAAAAGTAGAGGCAATCAAATATGGGATTAGAATTTAAATGCAAAAAGCCTGCAAAAAGCATGATATCGTGAATAAAACGGGCTCAGAAGATTATTTTTTTTTTATTATACAAAATACATCAAATTTTTCAAACAACAAGAAACGTATCTGAAATCATGAATTCTAAAAAAAAGAATGTCCCAAATATTTTGGCCCGCACTGTACTCACCGGAAACAAACATGGCCGCCGCGTAACTGAATAGAAACGCAGAGTCCAACGTCCCGAGAAGCGTGTTCGCGTCATTTGTGTCTGTAATTAGAAATTAAACTATACCATGGTGATTACATAAAATTAATACTTGAGTAACAATCCTTACCAATATAATTAATGTTAAAGTAACTGTGTCTATGCTTAATAATATTATGCAGTAAGGACTTTATCGTGAGAAATGATATGTTACTTTTCGCAAAAATATATTTAACACGTCTTTATTGGTTTCATCTGTATGTTTGTATGTAACCGACTACTTTAGACTGGATTTTGATCTACTTTAAACGGATTTAATTCAAATTTTGTACACTTATCAAGGATCGGTGATAATACAATAATCACATAAGTGTGTTTTTCAGCATTTTTATGGAGTTAATTTAGACTATGAAGTAAAATGTATTGCGTTATTTTGTGTGAAATCAAACAATCCTTTATGAATTATAATTATTAAAATTAATTAGCACAGGTCTAGTACCTAGTTTAGTTGATTGTCGTGTCTCATGTATGTAAACTTTTTATAATGTGGGTCCAAATAAATATTTTTCATTTTCATTTTTTCATTTACTAACTGTTAAGTATTTAGTTTAGATATAGGTACAATATAAAATTAAATTGTATATTGACATGATTTTAAAAGAGCAACTAGTTATGGAGTTTCTTGCAGATTCTTCTCCATAGAAACCGCTTTCCGAATCGGTGGTAAATGTTAAATATTAGTTTATGACGATTCAAAAGTGCTTCTAGAAGAAGTCCAATTGAATAAATATATGTTATAAATTAGTATACTTACTGAAAGGCGGCCAGTTACACCACTGATCGTCTGCTGGCACAAAATCAGGTGGTGGTAGCGCACTGCAGTTCTGATGTAGAATGCTCTTAACCACCGAGATCGGTTTCCGAGTGAGGTGGTAGGTCATGTATGTGAAGTAGGTTAGGATTAGCACACTCACTTGGTACCTGGAACATATTGGGATGAAGGTGTAAATATTAATGACGTCATAGTAGTTAGGACTTAGGACCTTATAGTCATATCCATGTTGACCACAATAAATAATAATAATCCTATCCTACTAATATAAAAATGCGAAAGTTTGTGAGGATGGATGAATGTGTATTTTACGCAAATACGACTGAACCGATTACAATGAAATTTAGCACACATAAGTACGCGAAGTCGCGGCCGGATAGTAAATTAAAAATAATAAACGTAAAAGTATCGCGACTATGTATTACTAGCAAAAATTAGCCTATGTGCTAATTCAGACTATAAATATCTATCTCTGTACCAAATTTCATATGATCAGCTGTTTTTGATTGAAAGAGTTACAAACATACATCCGAACAAACTTTCGCATTTATTTGACACAAGCAAGGATTTCTTTAGATATGCGTGTATTATGATACTAACTACATGCATTTCAATGGTTTTCACATGAAAGAGTAACAAACATACATCCATAAGTACATTCTTATATTATAAAATCTCGCGATTGTAATATGTATTGTATTGATCTTTTTTATTATTTTCAATAACAAAGCATTTTTGTAATTCTTTTATTCAACTTGTATGTATAATGTAGGATGTTTAATCACGATATCATATGCATGACTAATTGCAATAGAAGTCATGGCCGACGGTCATGTTACAATATAACCGATAACGTTACTAGACATAATAGTTTTATCCATTACTAATATTATGAGGTTAAACAGTTTGTTTGTTTGTTACAAATTTCCTCACAACATGAAGTTTGTGTTCCTCTGAAGGTTTGAAAAAATTTGTTGTCTGTAAAGTTGGTTTACTGACGATAGTTGAACGTGACAACGTCCGATTGTGCTTCTTTGTCGCTCCTTCCGCGCTCTCGCTTGCACTTCAAGCCCATGGAACGCCTCAGAGCTAGGTAACGCCGCATGAGTCATGTTTTTTCGTGCGTGCAGCCGGCTCTATCGAATTATAAGACGTTGTCACGTCAAAAACGAAGTCACGGGCCGGGCGGCAGCTTGTCAATCGAAAAAAAAAACTATTTAGTACTAATATTAGAAATGCAAAAGTATGTTTGTACGCCTTTCTTTCACGTACCAACGGAGAGATTCCTAGGAATATAGGAATAAAGTTAGGAAGCTCGAGAGAGGCTTCTTTTTGTAGCGGTGAAACATCTTATTCCCATGCGAATTTCTTTTGACCACACGAGCGAAGCCGCGTGCGAAAAGCTAGTAATAAACTCATTTTGGTCCTTCAAGAATAAAATTATCAAAATTATCTCTATGGACACTGTTATTGAATTCTTGTAATAATGTAATTGAATTCCTATAATTATTTTTGACAATATTGTTTTCACATTGCTCTATATCTGACATGTTTTTTTTTTTTTCCTGTGTATAATTATTTAAATTAAATACTTAATTCAATCCAATTCTCAAGTAATGCTGTATGTACCTGTAATTAGTAGCCAATTTAGATTAAGACTTTATGTACGATTACTCATATAATGTTACAAATTGAGTTACTGTTGGTGCATCTATAAATAAATAAATAAATAAATAAATAAATAAATAAACTTGATAGCGTGCAATTACTTCTAAAAAATGCAATTACATTCAAACGATGAGTAAACCCAGAAGCAAATGTATGTCAAGGATAGCAACCAGTGCTTAGAAGTTACATAAATTTTACTATATTATAAAAAGTGTAAATTAATGTGAAGATAGAAATGACTAGTTTTAGCATACGGCTTTTAATACAAGCTCAGAGGATAATCTCTCTCTATACGAGGTTTCATTCAGATAGGATTAGCCATTCTTGGTTTAATAATAATGTTAATGATCGAATGTTGTGTTGGTAACCTATCTACACCTTTTCACTAGGTATACAGGGTGTAATCGTTAAGTGTGCACAATCTCATACAAAATGTATGGGAGGGATTGATGTAAATTTTTTGGATATTTCTCGTTTTATTTTTAAAAAGTTATTGTTGTCATATTACTCATTAGGTAGGTAAAGGGCTTTCGATATCAGTTTAAGGTTTTTTGATATCTTCAATAGTTACGGAATAATCGGCTGTGCACACTTAACGATTACACCCTGTATATCGTTGTCTTTACATGAGTTACGTTACATACGAATATCAAGGGGCATAGCGAGCGCACTGTTTACATGCGTGTTCGTTATTAATCGCCTCGCCATTCGCACGATTATAAACTAGCAGCGCTCCGCGGTTTCACCCGCGTGGCTCCGCTTCTATTGGTTTTAGCGTGATGATATATAACTTATAGCCTTCCTCGATAAATGGGCTATCTAACAACGAAAGAATTTTTCAAATCGGACCATTTTCTTGGGACTCTTTTCCCTTCTTCCATTTAGAGTTTAGACCATTGAACATGCTAGTCTCGGGAACAAGCTATAAGCTCATATCATCATGCTAAGACCAACAAGAGCGGAGCAATGTGGGTGAAACCGCGGGGCACAGCTAGTAAATCATACATCAGAATAACACATAATGTATAGAACATGCGGGTTCGTGCACGGTTGAAACTGCGTGGTGCAGATGGTATTTGATAATGTTATAAAAGAACATCATTGAGAGATGTGTCATACATTATTGTGCAGATAATTATCAAGATATGACTGCGGCACTTGTACTATTACGTAACTATCATAATTAGAAGATAATGTTTAAACTTTCTTTGAAACAAACAATGGAATGACTTATTAGATAAGATTTAAGCGATATCTTCAAATTATTAAAGATGATTGTATACCAATGTCTAGATAAGGATGTATCTAAATAAAACACAGTAACTAACAAAGTTTTATATTATTCACTAGCTTCCGCCCGCGGCTTCGGCCGCGTGGTGTTTTGATAAAAGGTAGCCTATGTTCTTTCTCAGGGTCTAAAGATTGTCTGTACCAAATTTCATCAAAATCGGTTGAGAGGTTTAAGCGGGAAAGCGTAACAGACAGAGTTACTTTCGCATTTATAATATTAGTAGGGAAGTAGGGATGCATAGTCAATTAGTGTCAGCATCATTCATTGAAAACTATGCAATCCATTTGTAAAGATCTTTTTTTATTTAAAAATGAAGGTATCTATAGATAAGTATCCTACTAATATTATAAATGCGGAAATTTGTCATGATGGATGGATGGATGTCTGTTATTCTTTTACGTAAAAACTACTGAATCGATTACAATGAAATTTGGTAAGTTGGTAGTTGAAGACCCAGAATAAGACCTAGGCTACTTTTTATCCTAGATATCCCACAAAGTCGGGAACTATGCGGGTCTTTGAAAACGCGGGCGAAGCCGAATGCGGAAATCTAGTAGGCTATATTTTTAGGTCCAAATTCAGAATCAGCAGCTAGTAACATTAATAAAAGATGTTTTGTTTGTTTGTACCTTGCTGCTCCGCAATTATTTAACACACATTGATATACATTTTACCAGTGGAAAGCTACATTATTATTGACATTGCCTACTATACAAGACAATTACATTAACTCTTATCAGTTATAAAAATACATGCAAAAAATATCTTAATTAAATATTATTGTAACATATCTAATCTTTATCTGTATAAATAAAATTGTATTACTTTTTTATCAAGCAATCAATACTTCCTCAGTACTTTAGCGAACATCATATTTTGTTTAAGCTTTTTAAATAAATATGCATATATAATCTTATGAACATGTCTGTTTGCCTGTTTGCCATTTTTATAGCAGTACTGCATGGATTTACTTTCAATTTTGTACAGATATAGCTTGAGACGTGAGAAAGAACAAAGTTTAGATTTATCCTGTAAATTCCATGGGAACATGATCTATGCAGGTTTTTCCTTGACTATTGGACAAAGCCGCAGGAGAAAGTTAGTATCTAATGTATAAAAATTCCTGTGTCACAATGTTAGTTACCGTACTCCTCCAAAACGGCTGGACCGATTCTCATGAAATTTTCTGTGCATATTGGGTAGCTCTGAGAAACGGCCAACATCTATTTTTCATAACCCCAAGTGATAAGAGTAAGGCGGAACAACGTTTGCCAGGACAGCTAGTAATCTCATGAATTGAACCACCTGTTCAGCCATATGTTCAAATATTATGTCCTTCAAACTATATGTAAATATGTGTAGTGTGTAATAATTTATTAGATCTGGCACAATGTATAGATAACAGGGTTTCTATTGTTTTAATGTATTTGAATATGGCTTTAGTTGTACAGATGCTTTGTTTGAAAAATGAAGATAATATATTTAAAAGAATAATTAGGTAGATATTTAAAATATATTTTGAGTATTTTAAATAAGTACTCATTTATTTAACTAGCTGCACTCCGCGGTTTCACCAACGTGGCTCCGCTCCTTTTGGTCTTAGCGTGATGTTATATAGACTATAGCCTTCCTCGATAAATGGGCTATCTAACACCGAAAGAATTTTTCAAATCAGACCAGTAGTTCCTGAGATTAGGGCATTCAAACAAACAAACTCTTCAGCTTTATAATATTAGTATAGATGTAAGGTTGTTCGGCATTTACTTATGTGTTACACTAGGACTAAACACATAGGAATATATATTTTTTATATCCTTAATTTTAAATGTGTTCACAGTCCACAATTTCTTTTATTTTCTCATATTTTTATTCAAGGTTACAGAGAATGTAGTTCAGAAACTTCCGAGATAAATTAATTTCCGGTAGTTACAGACTATAAAATAATTTATAAATAAAAACTTACCATCGTAATCTGTTTATTTGCCATCGAGGACAAAGCCATGAACTAAGTTTTTGTAAACACTGAATACCGATCGGCGCGTCTCTGTGTATACCAGTCATTATAAAAAAATGTAAAAACTTTCTTTTCATGAATTTTTTCGCGGCACCAAGACACCGAGTCATTCAAATTTCGAATATCCCACACGCATTGTTCCTGTATGTACTTTGTTTAATAAAACAATAATTTATTCACACTTGAAATAAATATTATAACGTAACTTTGACACTTATTTACAGTTTATAACTGTGCGGTGAATTCAGCGGGATTAATAATTGTTATTTTGTTTGCTTTTATTTACAAAATTCACTTTCGTTTACGAACACAAAACCCGTTCATCATTTGACACGTCCTCTTTTTAAATGCCAAATGTCAAAATCACGTCATACTCAAATCACAAATGTCAAATATTTTGCAAGGTATTACGTTCCGTTACACGTATTGGTTTTAATATTTAGTGAAGTTTTCAGGATTTTCATCTAATTTAACACTTTTTAATGGCCTTACAATAAATTAGGATTAATAATTGAAGAAATGGCAAACAGGAAAAAATAAATTATGATCGCTATGACGCTTTATATTGTGAAATGATTAACTTAATGCGTTTTATATTTCAATACATCGTACTTTCTTTCATCTATACTAATATTATAAAGCAGAAGAGCTTGTTTGTTTGTTTGAACGCGCTAATCTCGGGAACTACTAGTCTGATTTTAAAAATTCTTTCGGTGTTCGATAGCTCATTTATCGAGGAAGGTTAAAGGCTATATATCATCACGCTACGACCAACAGGAGTGGAGCCACGGGGGTGAAACCGCGTGGAGCAGCTAGTTGTAAAATATATATTCTGATGTTTGATCAATGATATTTTATATAAATTTAATTTTAATAAAATATCATTGTGTTTGATATAAGTAACGAAAATTCTAATATATAAAATCCATTGGAAATCGATAAAACATCTGATAATATTAATTGCTTCATAATATATCGATCGTTAATGAACTGTGCAATTAAATCATAAACGCTTTTCTAATCGTTTATCGCATTAGAATTATGTTTTCATTTGTAAGTATTATTTCTATGAAAATATTATACTTTAAAAAACAAACTCAATACCTTGATATTTTGTACTAGCTGTGCTACGCGGTTTCACCCGCGTGTCTCCGCTCCTGTTGGTCTTAGCGTAGCGCCTTCCTCGATAAATGGGCTATCTAACACCCAAAGAATTTTTCAAATCGGACCAGTAGTTCCTGAGATTAGCGCGCTCAAACAAACAAATAAACTTTATAATATTAAGTATAGATTTCGTTTTACCTGGTTACAAAGTATCTCATATTTATATGTACCTATATGCTAATCCGCTGTATTATCTTCTTCTTCCTGCCTTTATTGCGATCGCCAATGTACGTTAACTTCATTTTTTCTGTGAAAAAAAAAAACGTGTGGCACTCGGGGACTGCCGCGGTAAAGCTTTTGCATGCTATGCCTTCAAGCCACACCTCCGTCCGTCGGAGTGGGAAGCGTGAGGTTTTTCGTTACGGAATTTCTAGATTCGGTCCCCACGCTCAAGGCCTGCGATAGAAGCTATGCAATAGCTTAAAAACAATGTATGAATTAAGACGATTATAAATGCATTATATTCTTCTATTGCAGAAATGGCTTGCAATACACGCATATATTATAGCTATAAGTCAGTCCAGCCTAGAAATCCGTAAATCTGGCTGGCTAGACAGGCTAGTTGAATATCATAAACAGAATTTCATTCAGGACTTGCAGAAAATACCTAATGTACAGTTAAAAGGTAAGTTTGTTAAACAAATCTGTATAGCATACAGATTATAAGTAAAAAGCAAAATTTTTACTGTACCTGCGAAATGGCTGGATCAATTTCGATTCATGTGCAAATAATAACATTTTAAATTTCGATGTTACCAACGGACATGAAATCTGTAAAAAAACTGGCAGAAGAGAAAAAAATTAATTTGCGAGATTCGTTCGAATTGATGAACATTTCCCTTACGCGATTATATATCACATTTGGTACTAATATCCTTGCTTATATTTATAGACAAGTAAATAAGTCATACATAAAATGAAGTGTGTATTTTGTAAATTAACAACAACACATCTTTATCTATAGCCAAGATCGAATCAGCACCTCCCGGCTACGTGGACTCCAAGGAATGGGACTATGAATCCGTAATCCGTCTCCTCACTCTGATCCGCCAAAGCGAAGGTTTAGGGCCAGTGAGACGGGCGATCAGGCGGGCTCTATCTCAATCCACTAGACGCATGAGTATAAAGGAGAGTCTTAAACTGTTCCCGAGTTTGAAAAAGGTTAGTTTTTAAGGCCTTACGATGAATTTTTATAGGATTAATGTTTGGTCTTATACTTTAGATATATTCAAAAACCGAAAAATATAAGATTTGGCATATATTTTAAGGAAAGTACATTGTCTAGAAACTACAGAGGAATCTAACATGTCTATAAACTAAAAAGTATGATTTTAAATTTAAATAATGTGTCTATTACCTTCCCAATAGGTTCGGCTTTACTTGGTTCGGAAATTTTAATATAACGGAGTACACACACTACACAGTCATATTTTTTATTGCAAAATTTTTTCAAAAAAAAATCCCTTCCTGGCCTGAAAGTAATATTTGCCATTACGGTCTCTTAACTTCGTTACGTTACAGGATTTTGTCATCATAACTAACAAAGCCTAGACTTGTTAAGAAACAGTATTTTCTTTCACAATTTTTACAGCAAATAGCCAACGACATTTACTACGATATAGAAGAATCAGAAGAATACTACGATGTGTCGATTAAAACTCCCCTGTTTGAAAACAGGACCGAAGACGATGCGATTATCATCGTCAGCAATCCTGTTGAAGCCAGGCTGCCCAGTGCTATGATCAGTGTGAATTTGTTGAAGTAAGTAAACATATGCTTTTTAACAAAGAAATATCCATCTACTTTTATAATGCCATTATTGCACGTCTTATTTACAGAGAGATTATGGAAACCAGATCTCAGGCGGCCAGATATATGCCCAAAACACGTATGACATTGTAAGTATTCATTATTCATAGCAAATCAAATAATTATTATTTGGCGGAGCTAGGTATTGGATGAATATCATATGATTACGATGATTTAAAAAATGTCTACTGGAGAAATATCTATCAAATATAAGAAAAACAACGATCAGTTATCAACACACTCAAAGAGTAGTAAAAAGTAATATGATTACATGTACCCTCCTTTCTAGCGTTATATTTAATCACTAATATGTACAACAACAGCTTATCCCTGTTTAAATAAAAAACTGTTGCAGTAAATGGAAGCCACGAAATAAAACGACACCAACAACACAAAAAATTCCTGATACTACCGTTGAAACTGGTACAGGTGGTAAGTTATGAAAATTACCTAAACACTATTTAATATTCATCATCATCATCATTCATCTCTGTCATACGAATAAATGAAAAAGTAATTCCGAATATCTGACACAAATTCAAACAATGTTCTTATCTAAGGTTCTTATGGATGTTGTGAATGTTTTAAAAGATATATCATCGATTATAGTAATAAATATACTTAGTAATATTCAATTATTTTAGTAATATTTAATATTAAATTATTTTTGTTTTATTATAGCAACAGGAGGCGAGAAAGCAGAAGCTGCTACGGGCACGACAGTGGCTACGGCGTAATTACGTGAAAATATCTTGATATTTAAATAAACAGTAAAAGAGTTGATACTATATGATTATTCTATTAATCCCTCTCCAATCCCTATATAATAATCTCTAAACATGATTTGCGTGTATTGGAACGCATTTGACTCTTGTTATCAATGACAGATGACATTTGGTTTACGGTAATCGATTTTAAAATTTAACCTTTAAAATTTTCGTGTAGCATTTTAAATTTTTAAAATTATATCTCTACTATTGTTTATAAGTTTTCAAAATGGATAACAAACCTCTATATCAGTTTTGTAAGGAGCTTGGATGTTGTGATGTGTGCTGTTTTCGTTTTATGGGCTATAAAAAGCCCAGTGTTTACACTGATGTTAAAAAATGTGCGGAAAAGGTTTGTAAATATAAAATAATGTATAAGCATGAATATAAAAGTTTTATACAAATAATTATATTCTTTTTTACAA
>CAJQZN010039415.1:14415-43482 GCA_907164685.1 Colias eurytheme | reverse complement strand
TTAATCCGACAGATGGCGAGAAAGGAAGCTTCGCAGTGCTTAGTTTAATTTTAATTATGATTCTTATATTTTCTATTACTTATATTCTATTTCGTTTGGCTCAACATACAGTGTTCATGAATTAATAATATATCACCAGCATTAGGACGAAAGGAAGAACACCAGGGATTAAAAGTGACTGTTATTTTAAAAGGATCAGCTGTTCGGATGGACACGTAAGATCAGCTGTTCGTCAGCTGTTTACTTAGAGTACTCACAGTTATGTTTAAGCACTAAAAACAACCAAGATAACTTTTTATTTGAACAATTAGGTCATATAAGTTCACTTTTAACTTTTAAAACTTAATTAAAATATTTTTAATAATTAAAAATGTATGAGAACAAACTATCACTGCTTTATATATCACTAGTGGTATATAAAGGTCTTACAATTAATTTAGTATTACAGCATGTTAGCCGTCATTTAACAGCACGCAAATTTATGTTATTTTACTTAACTACTTCTAACTTCTTAATACTACTTACCGGGCACCATTTCAGCGCTTAAATCCAAAATTTGCCGCGATCTATTGATCAAAGGCCGCCGGTGCAAAACTCGTATCGGCGTTTTCTGTTTAATGTTTATCCTAGCCGGATCATTGAGTTCCGTATTGCGGTACGTGTTTATGAATTCTATGTCTTTTTCTGTTACTTTTATAGGACCTGTTGTATCCTGAAAATAATTTATATGATTAATGAGAAAAAAATGAGGACCAAACGCTTTTGTTTTCATAAAAAATCGGGTAAAAAGTCTTTAATTTCTAAAAGTAAAGGCAAAAATCTATAATAATATCATAAACTAGCTGTGCCTCACGGCTTCACCCGCATTGCTACGCTCCTGTTGGTCTTAGCGTGATGATATAATATAGGCTATAGCCTTCCTCGATAAATGGGCTATCCAACACCGAAAGTATTTTTCAAATCGGACCAGTAAGACCAGTGAACGCGCTAATCTCAGGAACTACGGGACCGATGTGTAAAATTCTTTCGGTGTCAGATAGCCCATTTTTTGTGGAAGGCTATAGGCAGCTATATATCATCACGCTAAGACCAACAGGAGCGGAGTACTGCGGGTAAAACCGCGCGGCACAGCTAATATTTTTATATAGTTTTTACTTACTTCATCAAATTTAGAATGTGTAAGCTTAATACATAGCGCTTCATACGTCTTGCATTTTGTCTCTTCGCCTTTCTTCAATTGTATTAAATCATCTCTAAAAATAATAATTAAATTATGTATTAATCTATACAATATATAAAAATGAAACCCGTTTCGCGTTGTCACAGCATCACGCGTGAACGGACGGACCGATTTCGATAATTATTTTTTTATTACATTCCTTGCAGTATGGTTCTTATGTAGAGAAAACGTAAATATGTGTACCACGGGCGAAGCCGGGGCGGACCGCTAGTTATAAATAAAGTTTAGATGACGTATGCAAAAAGGTACGAATAAAATTACAACCAAATATCAAAAAACTACAAACAAAAATGAACCCTACCAACCACTACACAAGCGTCATTTTAACCAACATAAACTCACAAAAAGAACCAAGCCAAAATGAACCTTAAACCTGACACAATAAGGTATAATAACCGACACAACGAAATATATACAAAAAAAAATCAAGCAAAAATGAACCTTATACCCCAAAAAATAAGGTACAACTATGAACTGACACAGCAAAATATATACAAAAAAACACAAGCAAATATGAACCTAATTCCCTAGAAAATAAAGCAAATACTCACTTGCTAACATAAGTTAGTGACTTGACAACTACGTCACCGCTCTTGCTAATTTCAGCACATGCTTGTTCCAATTCTTCTAACTTTAATTGTCTTATCGGATCGGATATCTGCAAAATTAAATTATAATTTGATATTTATATAAAAATGTCTCGGTCTGGTAGGACACAGAAGGCTGATCACCTACTTGTCCCTAAAGAAAATCGATCAGTGAAACAGATGTATAATGCATCTGCCCCTTACCCCACTAAGGGACATGAGACTTCACTTTTTTCAAATTTATAGTATTAAAAGTGACTCGGTTTTTGAGATATTCGAGATTCTCCGATAATTCTACAAAATTATACCTTCTGCCACTCTTTTTGGGGCATTAAATACATATTAACCCATTGACCACCGAGCGCCCCGATCGGGGCGCGACACAATAGATTATCTATTGTGTCTGTGATTCCGGGGACTGATGGATTAAATTCCTAATACAATGAGTCAAGAGCGTTAATTCTTAACTACAAAAATCCATACATTTTTGGCATCTATCTGTTAGTGAAACTTCCGTCAAAATCGGTCCAAACGTTGCAGAGATTAGCCGGAACAAAGAGATATACAGTCAAAAATTATAAATACATTTGTATTTAGTAAAAAGCGGTTATTTTCATATTACAAACAGACACTCCAAGTTAATTATCATTATAGTATTATGTTTATTATTATAGTTTTACTAGCTTTCCGCCCGCGGCTTCGCCCACTTTGTCTAAAACCTAATAAATTATATAATAAAACCTCCTTCCTCTTGAATCACTCGTTCTATTAAAAAAAAACCGCATCAAAATCCGTTGCGTAGTTTTAAAGATTTAAGCATACAAAGGGACATAGGGACAGAGAAAGTGACTTTGTTTTATACTATGTAGTGATGATAAAAATAATGATGATACCTCGATAGCAAATGGTCTTCCATCCCCCAAACATCTTACATCGACATCTTCTCGACCAGCCGCTATGAATTTTAATCGACTCTCTACATCACTATCAGAGAAACTGTAAACAATATTTATTTTTATGTAATAAGGTAAAAAATTGTGTAAAAATTGATATTATTTATCTTATAGAAGATTGTAAATCTAATTATAAACAACAACAGAATAACTTAGGGTTGATTTTTCAATCGTTGGATAAAACTTGTTCGTCGAATAACGTATTATACTACCATTTCAAAAATATTTTCTTCTTGCCTTTCTTTGACAGTTTACGTGACATTTTAATATTATCGTGTAATACTTTATTGGACGGGTAAGTTTTAACTAAGGATTGAAAAATCGGGCCTTACTTGAATAACTTAGCCAGCGGCGCGAATATAATTTCCTGTACCGAAGTTGGTAGGACTCTTTTGCCGTCTAGCACCCACGGCGATTGAGGTAGGTTTCTGCTTAGTTTTATGTACCTAGAATAATAATAATTTGGTTAAAAGTGTACGTATGCAAATAAAAAAAAATGTTGTATGTGAATAGTGTCAGTATCATTAAAAAAAGATTATAGGATCTATAGAAAATATCCTTTATTAGGTTATTAGTCTTTTTTAAGATATTAAAGCCGTTTTATCTACATAAAACTTCCAAAAAAATCTTATCAAAATCAATGTCGACATGAACATCCCTCGTAAAAACCAAACCTAAAAAAATACTGGAGGTATTTTTTTAGACAAGTGTTGCTAGTGATGCATTCTATACTGTCTCTAGTGTTGCCAATGTACAAAAAACACGCAAAAACTCACGAAAACCCCAAAAAAAAAACAAAATGTTCAAAATTGTATTTTGTAGCACCACACAATACAATTTTGAACATTTTTTTAACATAAACATTCTTTCTTTCTTTTTTCTTTCAAAAAACCCACCTCCCCGCCAAATAAGCCGGTGCATGAGCGCACACAACGCTCACGCACTGCGCGTGCTCTTGCGCCGCGAGGTTCGCACCGCACGCTAGCAGTGATGCTAGTGTTGCGTTTTCTAGCGCCTGGTGTGAAAAAATATCTTTTAAAAAAAAGACGGGTTGCACCGGGGGAGTGCCGGCAGAAGTGAAAACTTGATTATTAACGTTGAGCATGTTTGATATTTTGGAATGGTATCCGTCTTACGCTTTTTCGATCAGGTCACGTGTCCTGACGCGAGTTTAAGATTTTATACCCATTACAGAAAAAGTGCTCAACGCCGCTAAAGAAGTTTTCACTTCAATTAAGAGATTTAATGATACTAGATGGAGTTAGTACAAAAAAAAATGTGTGCGTGTACTAGTGTACACACGTAAGAAGTGAAACTTCTTTAAATGACCTTATTTTTCAAAAAATAATTTACTATATGCAACTTTACAGAAATACGTCGACGCGTGGTAAGGATAAGAAAAAGATGGCGCGTAACACACAGTACCAGATTCTCAACAAACATGGCGTCTAATTTATGTCTAATTTGTAAATGTATATAATGTATGTATAATGTATAATGTTTGTAAATGTATCGTACTTTCTTTTTTCTTCTATTTTGTGTTTTCTTCTTGTGTGTGTACCTTTATCTAGAAATAAATGTCTTTTCTTTCTTTCTTTCTTTCTTAACGAAAAAATGTTACACTAAATTTTTTTCCAACCCCGATAAAGAAGTTTCACTTCAAAAAATATGATTTATACGTATAAAACCGTGGTTAGATTAGCATCATAATATGCTATATGTGATCACAGTGTTGCGTTCTCTGCTACCATAAAACAATAAAAAAAAATTGGTTGTCTGTAAAGTCGGTTTACTGACGATAGTTGAACGTGACAACGTCCGATTGTGCTTCTTTGTCGCTCGTTCCGCGCTCTCGCTCGCACTTCAAGCCTTACATGGAACGCCTCAGATCGAGGTAACGCCGCATGAGTCATGTTTTTTCGTGCGTGCAGCCAGCTCTATCAAATTATAAGACGTTGTCACGTCAAAATACGAAAATCTTGTAAATAAAATTTGGATTACAAAAAATCTAATTAAAAAAAGGTAATTAACAAAGTTATTTAATTGTTAAAATAACACTGTATTTAGAAGTTTATATCACCTGTTCAACTGATTGTCTCGTGAATTCTGTGGGGAATCTCCTTTTCTGTTTACTGCGAGATATGAACAAATCCGCCGACACTATTTTGAGGATTTCCAATTCCTGAAAAAAAAACCACAAAATATGGAATTAAAGGTTGCAAGAAAAAACACAAAATTAAAAAAAAAATCACAATAACTAGTAGTGTTAAAACATGCCTACGATTTTATACAATACAAAATTATATTTTATTACGAGAAAACTTAATACTTTTTCCGACAAATTAATAGAGCAGCCAAAAACAATAACTGTCTTACCACGTTTAACTTTAAGCGCGGGTTCTCTTTAATCTGGTTTTGTCGTATTTCACATAGACAACTATTAAAGTGACAGATCCCTGGTTTAAAGTTAGACTGTGTTTAAATTGTTTTGTGGTAAGACCATAAGTTTTTATAAGTAGCATGTAATATACTTTCATATAATTTGAATAATGTTTGATTTTTACAGACAAACAATCGAAAAGAAACTTATCAATAAATCTAAAAGAATAAATAAATATTTGAAATACCTGCAAATCGTTAGGATAATCCAAATGCACTGTTATAAGGAGCGGTGAGTCCATATCAAACTTTTTATCAATATTAACCGCCACTCGTTCCCTGAATGTCATCTTCCATGCGTCTTTTAGTGGTGTTATTATATCTGAAAATATTTTAATAATACTAATTATATATTTACATCGCGTTTTACCAGCATTGTACATGTCCTTTATTTTAATGGTTGCCTGGAAGAGATTGCTTTAAGCAATAAGACAGCCTATAATTGAACCATATTCATGTTTTCCATGTTAAATTATATATGTTTTTATTACTGGTAAAGTACAATAGTGTCATAAATAAATAATAATAGTTTAAAAAAACTAAAAAACACGCTTTTTATAGAAAACCGAACTAAAAAATAGAAAATTTTATCAAATTAGTGTGTTGTCATCGGTCCTCAATAAATCTACAAAGTTTGAACGAAATCTGGCCGTTTAAAGTGGGTCAAAATCGCGCCCAAAGAAGTCGGTTACAAACATACAGGTGAAGCGTGTAATAAATAAAACATGCTCAACTAATTTCGCGTTGCTAGTAAGTGATAAGGCCTCTATTTATAGGCCTGTATTTATTTATTTGTTTTTTTATTTATTTATTCTTTTACGTTAGCAGCACAATTATTATAAACTATAGTATTTAATAGTAAACAAAAATATAATTACACTTTTTCTTATCTATACTAAAATTATAAAGCTTTGTTTGTTTGAATGTGCTAATCTCAGGATCTAAAAAATCTTTCAAAAATTCTTTCAGTGTTAGATAGCCAATTTATCAAGGATGGCTATAGGATATATATCATCATGCTAAGAACAACAGTAAAACCGCGGGGCACAGCTAGTGATACAATATACTTACTTGGATCATAATCTGGGAATGTGTCCTTTATTTTCAACGCAATTATTTTCTCACGCATTATCGTTGAAATTGGAGCTGACAACCCACATGTGTAAGACTCACATTCATAGCTGAAAAATAAGGTATTTTTTGTTTATAATTGATAACTAGAAAAACTTTAAAATTATATGTGAAACTTCTTTAGGCGCATTTAGAGTAAAATTTCAAGTGCACGTCACGTCACCATCTCGTCATGGAGTAAATTGACGATTTTTGTATGTTTGAATCTTGCCAATGAAATTTCACTTCTGACACGTGCGTCTCTACCGTGTAGTTAAAAAAATAATATCAGGGGTGTTTAAATCTGTACAAATACATGACATTGCTAATATAAGTACGTACATGAATAAGTTATTATAAAAATTAGTTTAGCTATCTCAGAGAAGCATAGCAACAAACACAATGATAAATTTTATGTATGTGTAACTTTACATTTACATCAAACAAGCAAATGCTCATTCTAACTCCACTATGTAAAATAATTTTAGTTTAAACAGGTGTAGAGCGTTCTTTTGTTGTTTTTTGTGCGTTCAAATAGATTCTATGCAATGCGATAATACTGAAGAACACTGAATACAAGTTTTTACATTAAAAGATCACAAAAGAATGCTCTTGCTCTAGCTCTATGTTCGTTTGATGTAAATTTACTGTTAGAATAAGGTATTAATTGAAGGTATTCTGGAAGAAATTATATTGCTGGGGTCCAAATGTCGAAAGACGCAGCCTGGAATCCCATCTCTGTATCAAATATACTAGTATTACCACAAAACAATTTTAACACAGTATAACTTTAAACCGGGGATCTGTCACTTTAATAGTTGTCTATGTGAAATACGACACATAATACCAGATTAAAGAGAACCAGATTAAAGAGAATCTTCGCTTAAAGTTAAACCCTGTCTAAAGTTTTTTGTGGTAAGACAGTACATGTTTAAATTCTAAAATATTCAACATACTTTTTCTTCTGAAATATCTCCTTAATGCTGCAAATAGTGTGGTCCCAATAATCCTCTTGAAGCACACCAAGACAGCTTACGCACACATCTATCTTTTGTTTCTTATTCGGAGGATATAAAGGACTATTGTTACAAAGAAACGATTCAGAATTCCGTTTATTTTGTCTTGAATCTTCTGATGGATTCGTTTGCATGTTCGTTTGTGTGGTCATGATTGATTCTTCTATATTATTGGACGTTTTTACAGTATTTGTAAAAATAAGTGGTTCATTATTTTTATCTGCATCTATATACTGAAAAATATAACATGCATGTATGATAAAATATTATCTGCTGTATGAATGTCTTGTACAAACTCCTAATAATTCGAAAAATTAATATAATTTTAGAATTTTTGTGAAAATTCGAGTGGCCGAATGGATTTGTGTGGCTAAAATGGTGGTGATAATGATTTTTCTTTCACAAATTTACGATTGGATTTGCGTATATACTTTCGAAGCTTGTGTGATATTTATTATTATTAACAATACCTACATGAAGTATTTGATTAATACATTTGTATATATTATGTTTAAAAAATAAGTTTTTCTTAATTAATCAGCGCTATATTATATTTTGTAAGTAATTGATTTTTTTATATCAACAATCACCGGTCGCTCAAACATCGTGTGCGATAAAAAATAACAAAGCTTGGTAAACACATATTGGAGTATCCTATTACGTATGATTTGTAAAAAAGAATATAATTATTTGTATAAAACTTTTATATTCATGCATATACATTATTTTATATTTACAAACCTTTTCCGCACATTTTTTAACATCAGTGTAAACACTGGGCTTTTTATAGCCCATAAAACGAAAACAGCACACATCACAACATCCAAGCTCCTTACAAAACTGATATAGAGGTTTGTTATCCATTTTGAAAACTTTTAAACAATAGTAGAGATATAATTTTAAAAATTTAAAATGCTACACCAAAATTTTGAAGGTTAAATTTTAAAATCGATTACCGTGAACCAAATGTCATCTGTCATAGATAACAAGCGTCAAATGCGTTCCAATACACGCATATCATGTTTAGCTTGTATAAATAAAAGATTTTAAATAATAAATCTTACTCTGTAATATATATAAAACTTGCTTATATGCAGTTTTAAATAGCTTTTATGATGCTTTTACCTTATTTTTAAATAATATTGTTACTGCTAAAGTATTTGTTTCCTTCACGTCGCAACGGAGTGATTTTATATTGATCTGATTTTATATCCAGAGATAATTATATAGGGAGTTGGAGAGGGATATAATAAAATAATCATTATACTATCAACTCTTTTACTGTTTATTTAAATATCAACATATTTTTATGTAAAATTTACGCCGTAGCCACTGTCGTGCCCGTAGCAGCTTCTGCTTTCTCGCCTCCTGTTGCTATAATAAAACAAAAATACTTAAATATGTACTAACATAAAAATACATTGAATTTTACTAAGTATATTTATTACTATAATCGATGATATATCTTTTAAAACATTCACAACATCCATAAGAACATTGTTTGAATTTGTGTCAGATATTCGGAATTACTTTTTCATTAATTTATTCGTATGGCAGAGATGAATGATGATGATGATGAATATTAACAATATTAAATAGTGTTTAGGTAATTTTCTTAACTTACCACCTGTACCAGTTTCAAGGGTAGTTTCAAGAATTTTTTGCGTTGTTGATGTTGTTTTATTTCGTGGCTTCCATTTACTGCAACAGTTTGTTATTTAAACAGGGATAAGTTGTAGTACATATTAGTGATTAAATATATTATATAACGCCAGAAAGGAAGGTACTGTTTAAATATATGTACATACTACTCTTTGAATGTGTTGGTAACTGATTTTTTTTACTTATGTTTGAGTTGTTAAATAGATATTTCTCCAGTAGACATTTTTTAAATCATAGTAATCGTATATTCATCCAATATCTAGCTTCGCTTAACAGATAATAATTATTTAATTTGCTATGAATAATGAATACTTACAATGTCATACGTGTTTTGGGCATATATCTGGCCGCCTGAGATCTGGTTTCCATAATCTCTCTGTAAATAAGATAGCTAATTACATCCCGCAATAAAAAATAACCAAACGTTTCCAGTGAAAATCCGTTTTGATTTTGAAAAAAAAAATCGATATTTTTTTAACTTGCACCACATATTTAATTTAAAAAAAGCCTAACATAAAACTTCGTATTATTTTAGTTAGGCCAAAATATCATGAAGATATATATTTTCTCTAAATAATGATTAGCTAAGAACAACGCTTAGTAAAAAAAAAATTGAAAAACCAACAAAACCGAACCTGTGGTTTGAGTACCATTATAGAAGAGGTTGACCATATTTCTTTACTATTTAGTACTTAATTAAAATTATAAATGTATTTACTTCAATAGATTCACACTGATCATGGCACTCGGCAGCCTGGCTTCAACAGGATTGCTGACGATGATAATCGCATCGTCTTCGGTTCTGTTTTCAAACAGGGGAGTTTTAATCGACACATCGTAGTATTCTTCTGATTCTTCTATATCGTAGTAAATGTCGTTGGGTATTTGCTGTAAAAATTGTGTAAGAAAATACTGTCTCTTAAAAAGTCGAGGCTTTGTTAGTTATGGTGCCAAAATTCTGTAACGTAACGAAGTTAAGAGACCATAATGGCAAATACTACTTTCAGGCCAGGAAAGGATTTTTATTTGAAAAAAATTTCAGTAAAAAATTTAAAAAGTAATGACTATGTGTACGCCTAGTGTTGAGCAACGAATTTTTATACAAAAATTCCGAACCAAGTAAAGCCGAACCTTTGGGTAGGTAATGGACACATTATTTAAATTTAAAATCGTACTTTTTAGTTTATAGACATGTTAGTTTCCTCTGTAGTTTCTAGACAATGTTCTTTCCTTAAAATATAATATGCCAAATCTTATATTTTTCGGTTCTTGAATATATCAGTTATCTAAAGTAAAGACCAAAAATTAATCCTATAAAAATTCATCGCAAGGCCTTAAAAACTAACCTTTTTCAAACTCGGGAACAGTTTTAGACTCTCCTTGATACTCATGCGTCTAGTCGATTGAGATAATGCGCGTCTGATCGCCCGTCTCACTGGCCCTAACCCTTCGCTTTGGCGGATCAGAGTGAGGAGACGAATTACGGATTCATAGTCCCATTCCTTGGAGTCCACGTAGCCGGGAGGTGCTGATTCGATCTTGGCTATTAATAGATAAAGGTGTGTTGTTGTGAATTTACAAAATACACACTTCATTTTATACTTATTTTAAGCTATTGCATAGCTTCTATCGCGGGCCTTGAGCGCGGGGACTGAATCCAGAAATTCCGTAACGAAAAAACCTCACGCTCCCCACTCCGACGGGCACGGAGGTGTGGCTTGAAGGCATAGCAATTAGCATGCAATAGCTTTACCGCGGCAGTCCCCGAGTGCCACACGTCTTTTTATTATTTACTTGTCTATAAATACTAGCAAGGATATTAGTACCATAAATGTGATACATAATCGCGCAAGGGAAATGTTTAAACGAATCTCGCAAAATAGGTTTTTTTCTCTTCTGTGAGCAAGGTTTTTTAGAGGATTCATGTCCGTTGGTAACATCGACATTTAAAATGTTATTATTTGCATAATATTAATCCTATCAAAATTAGTCCAGCCGTTTCGCAGGTACAGCAAAAATTTTGCTTTTTACATAAAATCTGTACTTACGCTATACAGAGTTATTTATCAAACTTACCTTTTAACTGTACATTAGGTATTTTCTGCAAGTCCTGTATGAAATTCTGTTTATGATATTCAACAAGCCTGTCTAGCCAGCCAGATTTACGGATTTCTAGGCTGGACTGACTTATAGCTATAATATATGCGTGTATTGCAAGCCATTTCTGCAATAGAAGAATATAATGCATTTATTTAAGTCTTAATTTCATACAATTTTTTTTTTCACCGAAAAAATGAAGTTAACGTACTTACATTGGCGATCGCAATAAAGGCAGGAAGAAGAAGATAATACAGCGGATTAGCATATACATACCAGGTAAAACGAAACTATAAAGTTTATTTGTTGTGTTTATAAAGTTTACTTAATATTATAAAGTTTATTTGTTTGTTTGAGCGCGCTAATCTCAGGAACTACTGGTCCGATTTGAAAAATTATTTTGGTGTTAGATAGCCCATTTATCGAGGAAGGCGCTACGCTAAGACCAACATGAGCGGAGACACGCGGGTGAAACCGCGTAGCACAGCTAGTACAAAATATCAGGGTATTGAGTTTGTTTTTTAAAGTATAATATTTTCATAGAAATAATACTTACAAATGAAAACATAATTCTAATGCGATAAACGATTAGAAAAGCGTTTATGATTTAATTGCACAGTTCATTAACTATCGATATATTATGAAGCAATTAATATTATCAGATGTTTTATCGATTTCCAATGGATTTTATATATTAGAATTTTCGTTACTTATATCAAACACAATGATATTTTATTAAAATTAAATTTATATAAAATATCATTGACCAAACATCAGATTATATATTTTACAACTAGCTGCTCCACGCGGTTTCACCCCCGTGGCTCCACTCCTGTTGGTCGTAGCGTGATGATATATAGCCTTTAACCTTCCTCGATAAATGAGCTATCGAACACCGAAAGAATTTTTAAAATCAGACTAGTAGTTCCCGAGATTAGCGCGTTCAAACAAACAAACAAGCTCTTCTGCTTTATAATATTAATATAGATGAAAGAAAGTACGATGTATTGAAATATAAAACGCATTAAGTTAATCATTTCACAATATTAAGCGTCATAGCGATCATAATTTATTTTTTCCTGTTTGCCATTTCTTCAATTATGAATCCTAATTTATTGTAAGGCCATTAAAAAGTGTTAAACTAGATGAAAATCCTGAAAACTTCACTAAATATTAAAACCAATACGTGTAACGGAACGTAATACCTTGCAAAATATTTGACATTTGTGATTTGACTATGACGTGATTTTGACATTTGGCATTTAAAAAGAGGACGTGTCAAATGATGAACGGGTTTTGTGTTCGTAAACGAAAGTGAATTTTGTAAATAAAAGCAAACAAAATAACAATTATTAATCCCGCTGAATTCACCGCACAGTTATAAACTGTAAATAAGTGTCAAAGTTACGTTATAATATTTATTTCAAGTGTGAATAGATTATTGTTTTAATAAACAAAGTACATACAGGAACAATGCGTGTGGGATATTCGAAATTTGAATGACTCGGTGTCTTGGTGCCGCGAAAAAATTCATGAAAAGAAAGTTTTTACATTTTTTTATAATGACTGGTATACACAGAGACGCGCCGATCGGTATTCAGTGTTTACAAAAACTTAGTTCATGGCTTTGTCCTCGATGGCAAATAAACAGATTACGATGGTAAGTTTTTATTTATAAATTATTTTATAGTCTGTACCTACCAGAAATACTATCTCGGAAGTTTCTGAACTACATTCTCTGACCTTGAATAAAAAAATGAGAAAATAAAAGAAATTGTGGACTGTGAACACATTTTAAATTATTAAGGATGTAAAAAATATTTATGTACTTATATGCTGAACAATTGTAACAATATTATTACATTAAATATATGAGTACTTATTTAAAATACTCAATAGTTTTTTTAAATAACTAGGTATATTTTAAATATATTATCTTAATTTTTCAAACAAAGCATCTGTACAACTAAAGCCATATTCAAATACATTATAACAATAGAAACACTGTTATCTATACATTGTGCCAGATCTAATAAATTATTACACACTACACATATTTACATATAGTTTGAAGGAAAAAATATTTGAACATATGGCCCAACAGGTGGTTCCATTCATGAGATTACTAGCTGTCCCGGCAAACGTTGTTCTGCCTTACTCTTATTACTTAGGGTTATGTAAAATAGATGATGGCCGTTTCTCAGAGCTACCCAATATGCACAGAAAATTTCACGAGAATCAGTCCAGCCATTTTGGAGGAGTACGGTAACTAACATTGTGACCCGGGAATTATATATATTAGATACTAGCTTTCGCCTGCGGCTTTGTCCACATAGTCAAGGAAAAACCTGCATAGATCATGTTCCCATGGAATTTACAGGATAAATCTAAACTTTGTTCTTTCTCACGTCTCAAGCTATATCTGTACAAAATTGGAAGTAAATCCATGCAGTACTGCTATAAAAATGGCAAACAGGCAAACAGACATGTTCATAAGATTATATGTATATGCATATTTATTTAAAAAGCTTAAACAAAATATGATGTTCGCTAAAGTACTGAGGAAGTATTGATTGCTTGATAAAAAAGTAATACAATTTTATTTATACAGATAAAGATTAGATATGTTACAATAATATTTAATTAAGATATTTTTTGCATGTATTTTTATAACTGTTAAGATTTAATGTAATTTACTTGTATAGTAGGCAATGTCACTTAATAATTATGTAGCTTTCCGCTGGTAAAATGTATATCAATGTGTGTTAAATAATTGCAGAGCAGCAAGGTACAAACAAACAAAACATCTTTTATTAATGTTACTAGCTGCTGATTCTAAATTTGGACCTAAAAATATAGTAGGCTATATTTTTAGATTTCCGCATCCGGCTTCGCCCGCGTTTTCAAAGACCCGCATAGTTCCCGACTTTGTGGGATATCCAGGATAAAAAGTAGCCTATGTCTTATTCTGGGTCTTCAGCTACCAACATACCAAATTTCATTGTAATTGGTTCTGGAGTTTTTACTTGATAACAAACATCCATCCATCCATCCTCACAAATTTGTTGCATTTATAATATTAGTAGGATAATTATCTATATCTATATCTATAGATATAGATAATTATCTATATCTATATCTATAGATATAGATAATTAACATTATTAATAAAAAAGATCTTTAAAAATGGATTGCATAGTTTTCAATGAATGATGTTAACACTTGACTATGCATGAATAGGCATGAATAATATAAAGCTTTGTTAGTTACCATGTTTTATTTAGATACTGTAAGAAATAGCATGCAAGGCCGAGTTAAATATTAGTTTGAATGTAATAAGAATGTTCTGCGATTCTACACAGCTACCTAATTGATGTAGGTAGTTGATAACAAATCGCAGCAAGTTAACGACTACATATTATCAAAGTGCGGGTAGTAGGGTCGAACGTCGTATAAATAACGTCCGAGCCCCTAGGCACGATTCGTACGAATGCGCCACGGATGCGGTATACAATCATCATTAATAATTTGAAGATATCGCTTAAATCTTATCTAATAAGTCATTCCATTGTTTGTTTCAAAGAAAGTTTAAACATTATCTTCTAATTATTATGATAGTTATAGGTCTACCAGAATCTGATGGCATATTTATATTTTAAAAATAAAAGATTTTCATGTGGCAACTTTATTTGACAACTATCATATTGGTTGTCAAATTATTGTGTTGATGATTAATTTTTAGGATTTTGTCTTCAAAATCTTCGAAATATCGATAAAACCGCTGCGATCACAAGCAAGAGGTGTTGTTTACAATGTGTATAGAAAAACATTCGATGAAGAAGGGTCAAACACATCACAATTTTCAATTTTAAAGCGCGTGAAAGATTTTATTGCTAAGTTGGACTTATCCGTTTTGATACTTTAAATTAATAATGTTGTTGATTAAAATATAATTTTATGAAAACTTATTACAGGAGTTTCCATTCTTGGCTATTTGTCAAGTTCAAGGTGTACAAGTCAATTTTATAATGTGTTAATACTTACGAAAATAAACATGATTTTATTTTATTATTTTTTTATTTTATAAAAAATTATAAACAATCGTTAATTAATATAGTAAATAAGTTTTGATCTGCATTATCATTACATCCATATTTTCACATGCCATAATGATATACAATATATATTCAAATATAGGTATGTGTAAATACATAATATTATGTATTACCTTTAGAAAAGTAATATGTATATTATACATGTAATAAGTACCTACGTAATATTACGTGGATATCTCATTATTGAATACAGTATTATTATATTGTTTAATGTGACTAATGATATTGAGGACAAAATAAAAAATACGCAGTATCAAAATCGTTCAGTCCATTTTCCCTAGGGTTGCACACTCAAAATTTTGATTTCCCTAATTGCCATCAGATTCTGGTTTACCTATACGTAATAGTACAAGTGCCGCAGTCATATCTTGATAATTATCTGCATAATAATGTGTGACTCACATCTCTCAATGATGTTCATTTATAACATTATCAAATACCATAGTGCAGTTTCAACCGTGGACGAACCCACATGTTCAAGAGTATCTTATGTGTTATTCTGATGTATGATTTATTACTGCTAAGTTTCACGAATTCCGTCCATTATTTTTTTTTCAGAGAGTAACAAACATAAATACATCCATCCTCACAAACTGTCGCATTTATAATATTACTACCGACCCGCCCCGGCTTCGCACGGGTGCAATGGCGCCGGCCGATACCGCCGCAAACGCTACGTCCCGCAATTTTTAAATCTGTAATATCTTCGAAAATATTCACTTAAATCGTACGGTGTAATGGGCCATATAGATCTATATTAAATGAACAATGTATTCAAGGTATTCAATTCGTTAAGGATTAATGCTGTATTGGTTAAAATCGCTTCGAAAATTAACCATTATTTGTCGTAAAAAGTAAATGACAAAAAAATGTTATTGTGGGTTACCCATAAGAGATAGACATATACCATCGCGGACTTTTCTGTAGACCTTTTCAATGTGTACAATACTTAGTACATTATTTTGAAAAAACTCGTAGCGTTCAGCCTGCGTTTGCAATGTAAGCGGAAAAAATGTAATTATTTACGACATCACATTAGAAACCTCAAAAATAACAGTAGGTACTTCTCCACTATTTAATGGATGTTATTATACATATAAACCTTCCTCTTGAATCACTCTATCTATTAAAAAAAATCCGCAACCGCATCAAAATCCGTTGCGTAGTTTCAAAGATTTAAGCGTACAAAGGGACATAGGGACAGAGAAAGCGACTTTGTTTTATACTATGTAGTGATTTAGCTGTGCTCCCGGCTCCGCGGTTTTACCGGCATTGCTCCGCTCCTTTTGGTTTTAGCGTAATAGCCATATAGAAACACCGAAAGCATTTTTCAAATCGGAACTGTAGTTCCCAAGATCAGCGCGTTCTAACAAACAAACAAACTCTTCAGCTTTATAATATTTTAAGTATAGATTTACATATTCGTGCGAATAGCGAGGCGAATAACGAACACGCATGTAAACAGTGCAATGATATTAAGTGAAAAGGTGTAGATAGGTTACCAATACAACATTCGATCATAAACATTATTATCAAACCAAAAACGGCTAATCATATTATGTGAATGAAACTTCGTATAGAGAGAGATTATCCTCTGAGCTTGTATTAAAAGCCGTATGCTAAAGCCTAAAACTAGTCAATTCTATCTTACATTAATTTACACTTTTTATAACTAAGAAAAATTTATGTAACTTCTAAGCATTGGTTGCTATCCTTGACATACATTTGCTTCTGGGTTTACTCATCGTTTGAATGTAATTGCATTTTTTAGAAGTAATTGCACGCTATCAAGTTTATTACTAGCTTTTCGCACGCGGTTTCGCTCGTGTGGTCAAAAGAAATTCGCATGGGAATAAGATGTTTCACCGCTACAAAAAGAAGCCTCTCTCGAGCTTCCTAACTTTATTCCTATATTCCTAGGAATCTCTCCGTTGGTACGTGAAAGAAAGGCGTACAAACATACTTTTGCATTTCTAATATTAGTACTAAATAGTTTTTTTTTTCGATTGACAAGCTGCCGCCCGGCCCGTGACTTCGTTTTTGACGTGACAACGTCTTATAATTCGATAGAGCCGGCTGCACGCACGAAAAAACATGACTCATGCGCGTTACCTAGCTCTGAGGCGTTCCATGGGCTTGAAGTGCAAGCGAGAGCGCCGAAGGAGCGACAAAGAAGCACAATCGGACGTTGTCACGTTCAACTATCGTCAGTAAACCAACTTTACAGACTACAAATTTTTTCTTGAAACCTTCAGAGGAACACAAACTTCATGTTGTGAGGAAATTTGTAACAAACAAACAAACTGTTTAACCTCATAATATTAGTAATGGATAAAACTATTATGTCTAGTAACGTTATCGGTTATATTGTAACATGACCGTCGGCCATGACTTCTATTGCAATTAGTCATGCATATGATATCGTGATTAAACATCCTACATTATACATACAAGTTGAATAAAAGAATTACAAAAATGCTTTGTTATTGAAAATAATAAAAAAGATCAATACAATACATATTACAATCGCGAGATCACTATCACTACATAGTATAAAACAAAGTCGCTTTCCCTGTCCCTATGTCCCTATGTCCCTTTGTACGCTTAAATCTTTGAAACTACGCAACGGATTTTGATGCGGTTTTTTTTAATAGATAGAGTGATTCAAGAGGAAGGTTTATATGTATAATAACATCCATTAAATAGTGGAGAAGTACTGTTATTTTTGAGGTTTCTAATGTGATGTCGTAAAAAATTACATTTTTTCCGCCTAAATTGCAAACGCAGGCTGAACCCTACGAGTTTTATCAAAATAATGTACTAAGTATTATACACATTGAAAAGGTCTACAGAAAAGTCCGCGATGGTATATGTCTATCTCTTATGGATAACCCACAATAACTTTTTTTTGTCATTTACTTTTTACGACAAATAATGGCTAATTTTCGATGCGATTTTAACCAATACAGCATTAATCCTTAACCAATTAAATACCTTGAATACATTGTTCATTTAATATAGATCTATATGGCCCTTTACACCGTATGATTTAAGTGAATATTTTCGAAGATATTACAGATTTAAAAATTGCGGGACGTAGCGTTTGCAGCGCTACAGGCCGGCCGCCCGGCTATCTATTTTATACCCGTGCGAAGCCGGAGCGGGACGCTATGTTTTTATATACAACGTTCACAGTTTTTCTGTAGTGTATTTAGTATCAGCATTGCACCCGTGCGAAGCCGGGACGGGTCGCTAGTTTTATAATATAAGAATGTACTTATGGATGTATGTTTGTTACTCTTTCATGTGAAAACCATTGAAATGCATGTAGTTAGTATCATAATGTACGCATATTTAAAGAAATCCTTGCTTGTGTCAAATAAATGCGAAAGTTTGTTCGGATGTATGTTTGTAACTCTTTCAATCAAAAACAGCTGATCATATGAAATTTGGTACAGAGATAGATATAGGTATATTAAGAAGAGCTGGAACGTCAACACATTTACACATTGCACATGTTAGGCCGGGAGATACTGACACAAAATTTCGGGTCATTTGTAACAGGATGGCGGTCTAGAGGGGTCTTAGTACGCAATGACAAAAAGAAAAATGATGGTGAGAACGCTGGTACCGGCGGACTAGTCGCGTGAGCGTTAGTCACACTCGTCGGATAAATAGCGAAAGTCCAACGATTTGTAACACAAAAATTTTAGAATTTACCGATAGCCCTTAAAAAAGATGTAGGCGGTAGTGTCATGCCATACTTTTACGATGTGACTTACAGTCCGCCATACCGACGTGAATGCGTTGATTTAAAAAAAAAAAACAATTCAACCATTTGTACCGGGCTCACTTTTGCACAGGTAACCATCGTCGTGCAGCCATTTACTAAAATCACCATGCCATACTTTTCGGACGATTCCAAATGGTCGCCATACCGCGGAAAATCTGCAAATTTTTGAATTTTTTTTTCTCGCCAAACGATTTGTACCACCCTACATTTTTTTTTCAACATTTCCTGAATGATTATAAATAGAAGTGTGATAATGCCATACCTGTGGGAGGTTGCGAATGTGTATAAGATTTTTTTCTTATTGTAAGATTTTATTCGTAGTTTGAACGATTTGTAGCAGTATGGCACTAATTTTTCCCTCTATTAAAAGTATGGCAAATATAATAATGGTCACGTTGCATCATATACTTTCCAAAAATGCCGTACTGGTACAAATCGCCAATTCTTTTCATTTTTTTTACGTTTTGGCTTAAGTCTTACAATCATCCGCCCCATGTTTGCAATCTGCGATATTTTTTTCTAGGTAGAATTGTATACAAACAAACAGAATATAATGATCCCATACTGTAAAAAAATATTTTACGTATTGTACAGTCGTATTTTTGAAACGTGACGAATAAATTAATTTTCAAGTATGGCAGCACTTTTTCCCCCTACTAGAAGTATGGCAAATATAATAATGGTCACATTTTATCAAATACTCTCCAAAAATCCAAATGCAATACTGGTACAATTATTGTTTGGCGAAAAAAAATTTTTTTTTGCAGATTTTCGGCGGTATGGTGGCCATTTGGAATCGTCCGAAAAGTATGGCATGGTGATTTTCGTAAATGTCTGCACGATGATGATTACCTGTGCAAAAGTTAGCCTGGTACAAATGTTTGAATTGTTTTTTTTTTTAATCAACGCATCGCGTCGGTATGGGGGGCTGTAAGTTACACCGGAAAAGTATGGCATGACACTACCGCCTACATCTTTTTTATGGGCTATCGGTGAATTCTAAAATTTTTGTGTTACAAATCGTTTGACTTTCGCTATTTATCCGACGAGTTCGACTAACGCCCACGCGACTAGTCGACCGGTACCAGCGTTCTGAGTTCTGACCATCATTTTTCTTTTAGTCATTGCGTAATAAGACCTCTGTAGAACCGCCATTCTGTTACAAATGACCCGAAATTTTGTGTCAGTATCTCTCGGCCTATGTATGTGTCATATTTTGCAATTGTTTATAAATACAGGGTGATGTAATTGGTGTAGTACGAATATCTAAAAATCTATGAAGAATTTTGTGATACAGTAAATGGAAGAATTATAGACTACTAGTGGTCCGCCCCGGCTTCGCCCGTGGTACATATTTCGCAATAAAAGGTAGCCTATGTCCTTTCTCGGGTATCGAAATATCTCCATACCAAATTTCATGCAAATTGGTTCAGTAGTTTAGGCGTGATTGAGTAACAGACAGACAGACAGACAGAGTTACTTTCGCATTTATAATATTAGTATGGATTTTACAGTATTTAATAAAATCATTTAATTTTTTGTTCATTCTCATTAGAAATGTCAATTTTTCTCACTAAGGTGGAAATTTGGATGATAAGGATCTTGTTAGAAAAATATAAATTTTGACTAAAATCGGCATTTTTTTTTTCAAAAATCAAATTACTAATTAATAATCAGAGTTATCACATTATTAAAAAACGCCCGTTATTTAAATCATTATCAAAACAACCATCCGTGTGTTGGGAACTTGGGAGTAAGCGCACGTGTTATTTGTATTGTTTTTAAGACCTGAAATTTAATTATTATTTGATAATTGAATGATTACTAATACTTTTATCCAATTGATTATTATTAGAATAAATAATTAACTTCATCAATTGATTTACTTTTAAATTATAATTTTACAGGTAAATCATGAGAGCTTTCATAAGTACTTATGTAATTATATTTGCATATATTTATCTACAACGCACCCATTTTGCAATTCAAATCTAAAATGAAACTAGAGTCACATTTATTTTTGAACATACTGTAAGTGAAATTGCATAAGTGTGAGTACTGTGAACATGCCAGCTTTCCTTAATTGACCGATAGTTATAGTCTGAATTAGCACATAGGCTAATTTTTGCTAGTAATACATAGTCGTGATACTTTTACGTTTATTATTTTTATTTACTATCCGGCCGCGACTTCGCCCGCGTTTTTAAACAAAAACCCGCATAGTTCCCGTTCCCGTGGGATTTCCGGGATAAAACCTATCCTATGTATTAATCCAAGTTACCCTCTAATAATATGTGTGCTAAATTTTATTGTTATCGGTTCAGTAGTATTTGCGTGAAATACACATACACATACATCCACCCTGACAAACTTTCGCATTTATAATATTAGTAGGATAGGATTATTATTACCTACTAGCTGTGCCCCGCGGTTTCACCCGCGTGGCTCCGCTTCTGCTGGTCTTAGCGAGATGATATATAACCTATAGCCTTCCTCGATAAATGGGCTATCCAACACCGAAAGAATTTTTCAAATCGGTCCAGTTGTTCTGGAGATTAGCGCGTTCAAACAAACAAACAAACAAACTCTTCAGCTTTATAATATTAGTATAGATTTATTGTGGTCAGCATGGATATGACTATAAGGTCCTAACTATGACTATGACGTCATTAATATTTACACCTTCATCCCAATATGTTCCAGGTACCAAGTGAGTGTGCTAATCCTAACCTACTTCACATACATGACCTACCACCTCACTCGGAAACCGATCTCGGTGGTTAAGAGCATACTACATCAGAACTGCAGTGCGCTACCACCGCCTGATTTCGTGCCAGCAGACGATCAGTGGTGTAACTGGCCGCCTTTTAGTAAGTAAACTAATTTAAGTATTTAAATTTATTTATTCAACTAGTTAGAACCACAAAATTTTAATAATAGGCGTACCTATTATTAAAATTTTGTGGTATGTATACCACTAGTACTTATAGCAATTTCTACAGAGAAGAGCCGCAAGAAACTCTTTAGATTTGTTGCTGATTATATAACTATATTAATTTATTTATTTATTTATTTATTTATTTCATTTGTTTCAGATTAATTTAAATCCATATATTTGTTAGTAAAATGGCCTTAAAAACTATGTTAGTATTATAATTCTATTTAATATTAAAAACAATCTTTTTTCATTTACAACCTGCTTGAGACATGGATTTTGACCCAATGTCTCAAGACATTGCTGTCCCATCTGTCCACGAAGACAGCTAGGATGCTGCTGGACGATTGCCGGACACGGCGCATCATGGATGCCGCTCTTTTTCGCATGATTGCGTGGAATCCGTCAGTGCGCGCCTCCGCAAACATTCCTGACGCACTGCAGTATCTCGGCAACCCCAGCAACATCCTAAACATATTATTATACTGAACCCGGAGGGTATTGATCGCCCTCTGGGTGTAACTAACCCATAGGCTGCACGTGTAAAAGGATTGGCAAAATGCTTTAAATAGACTCACCTTTACATCGCGAGAGCAGCGTGCAAACCTACGGGCCAGCATGTTACCCCTGACGGCCAGCGCCCTCCTCTCCCTCTCAATGTCGGCGTCATCCACGAGTCCATCCGTGACCCAGTGGCCCAGATACTTGTATTGAGAGACCCTCTGTAATGGTGTATGGTCGAGAAACACCGGCGGTACTGTGTCAACTCTAAAACCACGAGATTGAAACACTAAAATTTTACTCTTCTTAACATTATATCTGAGCCCGTGGGCCACGGCAAACTCTTCACACTTTTCTAAAAGTTTCCGTAACGCACTGATTGAGGGAGCCAACAAAACCATGTCGTCCGCGTAACTTAAATTGTTGACAAATTTACCGTCAATCGAGCAGCCGACACCAGTTCTATTGAGCCCCCCAATCAGCTCGTCCACATAAAGGTTAAAGAGCCGAGGAGACGTCAACCCCCCCTGTCTCACTCCGCACTCCAACCCGTACGGTTCAGAGAACACGTTATTCCACCTCACCGCATTAATCTGGTGGCCATACCAATACTCAAAAAGACCAATTAACTCATCTGGAAGCTCCGTTTTATTCCTTAACTTCTGCCAAAGGAGATCATACGACACCATCTCGAAGGCCTTTGATAGGTCCAGAAAACAGGCATATACGGGGGTTTTCCTCTTTGTGTAGTATTGGACCGTTTGCTTTAGACAAAAAACAGCAGTTTCGGTAGACGAACCGGCTCTAAAGCCAAACTGTGCCTCGTCCAACTTTAGGTGCTTGCATAAATATCTGTCCAGCAAACCGTCCAACACTTTCGCCACTATCGTGGCCAACGAGATGGGTCTATAGTTCGACTTATCCGAAGAGTCGCCTGTTTTATTTTTAAGTATTGGCACGACCACAGTTCTAATACAATCTTTCGGCAAATATGAGTGTCTAATGCATAGTGTGAAAAACATAGCTAAAATTCTCGGCAAATGAGAGCCAGCACTGACCAGATGCTCAACACTGAGACCGTCATATCCAAGGGATTTACCTCTTAATCTTTTATGTCATTTTTTTATTAAAAATAACTAGCGGTCCGCCCCGGCTTCGCCCGTGGTACATAATATTTACGTTTTCTCTATATAAGAACCATCCACGTACTTCAAGGAATATAATAAAAAAAGAATTATCGAAATCGGTTCAGCCGTTCTCGAGTTATGCGCTTACCAACACATTTTGCGATTCATTTTTATATTATAGATAACGATGCCAGAGAACTGTCCTGCATTACCTTCTTCTTTAAATTCATGAATACTTGTTGAATGAATAGTTTCAAGCTTGTGCATATTGCGGATTGCGTATACACCTTTTATCACGCTCACCTTATAATAATAAAAAAAAATACTCTGTCGATTTTTTACTTTTTTTAAATTAAAATATTAATAATTTTGATATAGATTATTATCATTATTATTCTGTCCCATTACAGACACAAATGACGCCAACACGCTTCTCGGAACGTTGGACTCTGCGTTTCTTTTCAGCTACGCGGCGGCCATGTTTGTTTCCGGTAAGTATAGTGCGGGCCAAATTATTAGGGACAGTTTTATTTAAATGTTTTAATAGACATTAAATTAAATTAAAAAAAATGTAGTAATAATTGTTAAGAAAAAAGCTTAGTATTTTTTAGTTCAAATCCATCATACATTTAATATAAAAAAATCATCGAAATCGGTCCAGCAATTCCAATGTCATAAACATACAATACAGCATATATTTGCTCTCCATTTTTTTAATACATATTAGCAAAAAGTACATGTATCCATTAATTTCATATTCTGTCGGGATGTGTCAAAAATGATAAACTCTTACAGGTATGATAGCCGAGCGAGTAGATCTTCGGTACTTCCTCTCACTCGGCATGATGTTCTCCGCGATCTTGTGTTATTTATTCGGTCTCGCGAAAACATTGAATATACACAACATATCTTATTATTTACTTGTACAGGTATGTATTTATTTAATGACTTATTTAAACCATTTTTTAATCCGTACTTATATTATAAATGCGAAAGTAACTCTGTCTGTCTGTCTGTCACGCCTAAACTACTGAACCAATTTGCATGAAATTTGGTATGGAGATATTTTGATACCCGAGAAAGGACATAGGCACAGACATAGATAGACTACGCAAGTACCGCGATCTGTATGAAAACCAAGCGTGTCATATTTTTTGTACTGACCTTGAAGCGTTATGACGTCACGAGCGCTTTTTAGTGATGGTAATTTCATTTTACGCTAAATCGATTAGGACGCCACTCGCGCGGCGATTCTAGTATCGTCCTATCCCATCGAAGTAAATCGAAAGAAATCAGATCAAACTAGATCTATTTCTAAGAGGTAGTCAAATAAATGAATCGTAATCGATTACTAAATCGATTCAAGACAGAAAAATGATAATTACCATAGACAGAGGAATGATAAAATAAAGTTATAAACCTTTTAATATTCTAACAAGTAAACTAATGTGTTTTAGCTTTTTCTTACATATGCCCATTGAGTTACCATGTACTACGTACTAGAGAGGCCATCGAAAGAAAGTAATGAAACTGTCAATCAATCAATCTTTATGTCCCGTTGCATCGATCCATTTTTCTTTTATGTTCGGGTTACTTGGAAAACTGAAAAAACAAACATAGTCTAAACAATAATGAGTTTTCTTAAAAAACTCCCAAGATGACACTTTAACTAAGGGCGTCCATGTCATAATATTTATTTTTAGTACCTTTGTATTAAAATACTTAAAAGTTCTAGGTCAAGTCGTATTAAATGACAAAAAAAATCTATGCCTTTTTTTCTGAAAAATTGCTCCTTCAAATTATCATTTTTCTGTTCGATTATAAAATCGATTAGAATCGAGAACTGTTGCATCAAATGAACATCACTAACCACAAAATTGGACAGAAAAATGAGAACAGAAAAATGAGAAGACGCTATTCATTGCTTGTTATCATACAACGCGATCTTTACCGTGCCAAGTAAAAGCCGCAATGTATTCCGAATCATTTCGTATGATTTGGTATCCGTGTTTGTCACGATCGTTTTCCACAGATATTCTTTATTTGATTTTAAAATAAATAGTGCATATTCTGATTAGAAAATTACTTACCGGTGGAAGGAAACATCTCTGCTGACTCGGCCACTCACAGCTGTGGAGTTTCTACAGTTTATAACGGCGCAATTCGGCATTTTACTTTATTCAGCTTCACGTCTTTCCTTGGCGAACTGCGAGCGCGGACTGAGTGTAGGCCAGCGTCAACTAAGTTTCACAAACTTAGTTTGGACACGGGAAGTACATACACTCGCTTAGTCTATCTTGATACATGTCTGTGGACATAGGCTTCCTTTTATTGCGAAATATGTACCACGGGCGAAGCCGGGGCAGACCTCTAGTTAATTATAAGTACATTAATATGTTACTAATTCTCTTATCAACTTTGTATCATTACAGTTTTCTTAAAATCTGTGAATGTTTAGTTTATTGGATATGTATCTCATAGGATTAGGATAATATTAACTTCTTTTTAAGAATTTGAAAATCTTATAGCTTGTAGTATACAGACAATTTAAATTTTTTGTCATATTTATTTATCGAAATTCTTTTCTAAAATATCTCCCCTTTTTAAAAATGTAGTCCTCCGCCATGTCTTTTGGATAAACTCAAAAACGGTTGCCCCGATTTTCGTCGTATTTTCACCGATGCATAGCGTATTTCTTGACGAAGCTGTATATTATTATTATACATATTTATAAGCGCTAAGGCAGAAGACACGGGTTCGAATCCTGCCTCGTGATCGATTTTTTTTCTATTCTTTATAAAAATATAAATATATCTATTTCAGGCAGGGGCAGGTGTGGCACAAACCACAGGTTGGCCGGGCACAGTTGCCATAGTTGGCAAATGGTTCGGTAACACAAAAAAGGGCTTGATTTTTGGCGTGTGGAACTCGCATACGTCTTTGGGTAATATTTTAGGTGAGTATCAGTATTAAAAAACGCGATTTTTTGTGAGAATGGATGGATGTATGTTTGTTACACTTTCACACGAAAATATATGACTGGATTAGAAAATAAATGACACGTAAGTACAAACACTTGCTTTACCTCTGTCCCGCGGTTTCCACGTGTAAAACCGCGAGGCAGAGGTAGTTTTATGATATAATTTATGCCAATCAGTAAAATTTACCTAGAATCCGTTCATAGTAGTTATAGAAATTTCTGATAGTGTTTCCAGAACGTGTGTTTTCTATAATATGTTTTATTTATTTCTTTAGTATAGTTGTTACTTGTTATAATTATTTGTTGAGTATAAATTTATAATGTAGTTTATAGGTGTATCTGTGAATGCTATGGTACAAACTGTCTTTGTAAATGTTTGAAGTTTCTCGTTTTGACACTTGGTGCGCTATCTGTCCTTTTCTTGGTTGCTCTGGACTGTGCTGTACTGCTGTGTAATGTAATGCGTTTAACTTTTATTAAATACATCGGTTGTAAAGAAGATTTATTGAAAATATTACTAAATCCCAACATTATTATTAATTGCAAATTATAAATTATTCACACAGGTACAATAATGGCAGCAGAATACGTGGAACACGATTGGTCGCTATCTTTCATATACCCAGCCTTAGTTATGGGTATAATTGGATTCTTTGTCTTCCTGTTTCTCGCACCAGAGCCTAGGTGTGTTGGACTCAGTGTTGATCGGTCTTCGGTAAGTGTATTAAGTGTTAAAATTGATGATAATATTTAGATATTAAAGATTTTAAAAGATATTAAACGCTATTTATTCATTATATTATTTTCTCGACGTTTCGCACGCTTTGCAGCGAGCTTCTGCATGTAAAATCAAACAAAAAAATAAATATAATTTATTTCAGTTTATACTTTTTTGTGTCCGCACTTGCAATCGTTATTATTTTGTGGTATTGGAGAAAATAATGTTACAGTTGGATTTTATGTAAAATTAATAAACTAAATTATTATATTATACAAATATGTACATGCACTAATTGGATGAGCCTATTCTGATAAACTATGATCAGCAAACGTTATTTAAATTAGTGATGATTTCAAAACTAATTTTTGACCACAAAAATAATTACTTTAATTACGTTAAAAGATATGACAAAAATAAATTCACAAATTTCACTATGGTATAAAAGTTGCATCAAAATCGGACCAGCAGTTTATGTATCTTTGTACTTTCAGCCAAGCAGACAGCCCCGAAGGTCGATAGATGAGGACGAACCCTCACAAGTTATAGTTGGTGATCAGGTTAGTATGTTTTTTTAAGAAAATCTTAATGTGCCCTTTTCACAGTGGGCAGCGTTGGCCCAACAAATGGTCGTCGATGTTTGCCGCCATTACGGCGATTATTTATTTATTTAGCATAAAATTCGGATATCGCAGATCCATTTTTTAGTAAAGAAAAACATTAGTATTATTGTTAGTAATTACATCTAAATTTGTATTATTAAACATATACAATGACGGCTGATCATAGACATTTAGGCTCTACATTATCGTGATTGCCTCTACTCGCCCAACGCTGCCCATTGTGAAAAGAGCCCATAATATTTTTTCACAACAAAATAATGCATATAGTGCATGACAATAATATTGGCACACTTTTTTATTTAATTTTTAATCACGGCTTGGTTGAAATAAGGTTTATTTCTTCTAATAATTTTCATAACTAGTGCACCTAATTGATTTGTAATTTTTTTCTGTCTATTAATTTACTTTTCAAGCATTATATTACTTTCCTCAGTCCTCTTCCTTAATTTTGGTGATAAGTTATTGCGACAGTTGTTATTGTTTTAACTTAATTTTAATAAACATTAATTAATTAAAATTTTCCAATTAATCATTCTTACACTTAAACACTACCAATTCTAAGCACAGTAACAGCTGTCGCAAAAATTAAGTAAAACATACGAAATACTCAAACGGTAACTCAATTTTAAGTTGGTATTAAGGTCTGGTTTTCCTCTTCTTTATTAAACGATCACTTTAACACTTAACTAACGAGGCATTAGTCCTTGAAGACACAAAAAATAGCGTGTGTGCCGAGCACACGTGTCAGAATTGAAACTTCTTTGGCAAGATTCAAAGATACCAAATTCGACGCTTTACTCGATGGCGGGTCCTTGAAATTTTACTCTCAACGCGCCGAAAGAAGTTTTTACTTAAAAAATTCATTAGAGAAATAAAATATTTAAAATCTTACAACAAACTATAAATTCAAGTGAAATGAAGATAATTAAAATTAACATTTACCACTTAACCACTTAACTCCAATTCAAAGTTGAGTACAGTTTGAGTACACTAAAATAACACAGCACTGTAATAATCGCATGTTTCGCAGACGGCCAGCTTGCGGCCGAACCGGCATTCAGCCAACTCGCCACCGGTAAGTTTTCTTCTACACTGCTGGTAGAAATAAGGGAACACTTTCAGATTTTTTTTTGTTTAAAGTCATTGGGGGTGTAGTACACGGCTGGTATAA
>CAJQZN010039414.1:0-22558 GCA_907164685.1 Colias eurytheme | reverse complement strand
CCTCATCTCATGTATAGTAGGTATAGGGGAATCAACACACAAAAATCTAGGTCTGGTCAAATACATACAGGTAGCTTTGCGCTAGCTTTCTAGCTAATATAAATGTGAATAGAAAAATATTAACCAGACTTCAAATTCTTCTTCCTTTAGATAGCATGCTATCTTCTGATTAATATAAAGCAAAATATTTTGTAAGGTTATATTATATTCTTGCAAATAAATATAATTTGAATTTGAATTTTATACAAAAACAATATATCCTTACACATTACACAATACAATCTGATTATTTTTTAAAGTTTTCTTGAGTTATGGACGTTTACCTGCTGATGCAGTTCCAAAGAGTGCTTGACCAGGTCTTGCTGATGAGACATCCCATATACCATCCTTGTGCCCAGTGAATTCTCTAACAAGCTGGCAACTATATGTTGGCGCCTTGAAGCTCGACACAATCTTACTAGTCTGCACTCTTAATTTATGGCTAGTTTTCACCTTTTGCGAGTTATTCTGAGAGACTGGAATATCATAAGATTTAAAATCCAAAGTTGGACAAGATTTCATGGAAATGAGCCTCATTATGTACACTCTTTTTAACAAAAGACAATAGAATACAACAATGAAGACAAATCTAAGAATTTATCATATCATAATTTGATACTATGTTTATCAACCATTTGAATTGATAACTTTTTAGTGTATTATATCAACAAAAAATAAATTTGTGAGATTTTAATGGTCATAGTCTGTTGTTTGTGTTCTTGTTAATTTAATCACCTCTAGATATAGTATGTGTTTGATTATATTTATAATAATATTCATTTTTAATAGATTGCAGTGTGATATTTATTTATAATAATTATTACTTACTTTTTGCTTTAGAATTTTTTCCTGATGTCTCAAATTCAATATAATCATTTTGTTTGTCACCAACACAACTCTCTCTCTCAAGTTTTTCACTTAAAATATCAATTTTCTCTTGCACTAAAACAATACGTAAAGTATTAGCTGTTCTAATATTTTAATCACACAGACAGACAGAGCCTTGAAGTTAAAAATGAACACCAAAGGAAAATTTTATTTATTTATTTATAACACTTCATTGTACAAAACAATATAGGAAATGTGGTACAAATTAGTGAGGTACAAAAATTCTAGGATAAACCTTCAAAAAATGTAAACTTGTTTACTTACAATTCAAATTTTCCGAGTAGAGAAGGTCAAATTCTTTTTCTATCTGAGAAAACAATTCGTGCAATCGTGATCTAAACACAGGTGGAATTGATGTCTCAGAATCTTCCATTTTTAAATAATTGGATAAACCTTCGGAACCCTCTGCGAGTGCCTGAAGCCTTCGTTTACTAGATTTCATGTTTGGTAACTAGTTTTAACTCTTGCTACACAGACAGGAAGATTCAATCAACTATCACATTACATTGCACACGTTTATTACGGAAGATTTTAAAATAATAATATAGCTGTCACGTAAGATGTATAGTATGAAAATTTAACAATCGCAAACACGTGTAGTGAATTTATTTATATGTAATTAAACATTCAATCACTTCACAACAATTTGCAAAAATAATATTGGCATAAAGTTGCCAATTTCAGCAATTTGATAATTGACATTTACTGAACAATGACAGCAATATTTCTTAAATTTCTTATTTTTCCTGTTCATGGACACTTGATCTTTTGCTGTAGATTTTTAATATGGTAGTTTACTTTTTATTAGTTATCAATATTTTACGATAGTAAATATTGTAATACTGTGATGGTAATTATGTGTGATAAGGTAATATCTGAAAAAAATATTTAAATTGACTAGAACGAGACTAGAGCAGATTTAAAATTCTGAATGTCATTTAAATAAGTTCAATGTTCTTTATTATATTTTGATTGTTTCCCTGAAATATTACCTGAATTAAATGATTTCCAAATATGCATGCAATCTTTGAAATGATTGAAAATTTTTTTGCTTATTTGTAAATATGATCCATAGATAAATCATTTATTATCTGTGTTTTTATGCTTTTTCTACACCAGCTGTAAACTTTTTTTTATCTGTGATAAAATATGGCTGCCGCGTAGTTGACGAAAAACTGCCAAAGTTTGTTAGCTAATTTTTATTTAATGATTTAATTTTAAGATGTCTTTTTCTGATTTATACGCAAAATATAATTGTACTTATTGCCAAGAAGAAATAAACGGTGTACGTGTAAGATGTGCAGAGTGCAAAGATTTTGATATTTGTTTGCAGGTAAATTACTGGTGTCCTTGTCATATAGTTTGAAGTTTTGGCGCTTAATTTAAATTTATATTGTTATGGTTTCATAATTTTTCAGTGTTTTTCACTGGGTGCTGAAATCGGACCACATAAAAATGATCATTCCTATCAATTTATGGTAAGTTTTTGCCCACATTTTTTGCTGATTTATAATTAATTAAACTCACTATTTTAATTTTATTATTATTTACTAAGGACGCTGGCGCTTTTGGTATATTCTTGGGTCGCAACAATTGGTCAGCCAACGAAGAAGTAAGATTATTAGATGCAATAGAACAATTTGGTTTTGGGAATTGGGAAGATATAGCTAAGCATATAGAAACACGGACTCCAGAAGGTAAAGTGTTCGAAAAATAGATGGTTATCAAGAATAACTTAGTTTACATTATAATTATGATAGATTTAATGATTATTCCTGATTGCAGAAGCCAAAGATGAATATATAGCTAGATATCTGGAGGGTAGCATAGGTCGGGCGACATGGGGTAATGTGGAAAGCACCAGTCGACCATCCTTGCACTGTCCAGATAAAGATCAGGGGCCTCTCAGTCCCAGTGCTGTCTCACGTCTCCCACCCTTATCAATAAGTGCAGATGAAGCTGCCCAACTTGGATATATGTCAAATAGAGATGACTTTGAAAGAGTGAGTATCATCTACATCTATGCCAATATTATAAAGAGGAAACATTATTTTTTATTTGTTTGTGTTGTGCTCCAAAAGTATTGAGCTGATTTTAATAATTTTCACTAATAGAAAACTACATTCTTACTATTATTAGGCTATATTTTATTTGGTTTTAGCGGCTATTTTTGTATAATATTGCACTTATGTGATTGATTAACAGAAATTTTGAAACTAATGTTTTGTTACATTGTACATCTTTCTTTAATATTTTCTTTATTTTAGGAGCATGATCATGAAGCAGAACAGTTAATATCAACATTATCACTCAATCCAGAAGATGATGAACTTGATGTTGGTGAGTTATAGACAAAGTTGATTTGGTATAATATGTTCTTTACTTTTCTAAGTTGCTTCCATGGTATTTCTTTTTTATTTAGGAAACACAGCTTATTTTACACTTTCTTTATAATTATTATGTCAATGTTTAGAATTTCAATTTTCATGAACTTTTTCAGCGCTTAAGTTATCCCAAGTGGATATTTACACACGGCGGCTGAGAGAAAGAACAAGAAGAAAAAGACTTGTCAGGGACTTCCAACTTGTTTCTGTGTTCTTTAACAACCAGCGCAACAAACAAAAGACTCTAGGAAAACTCGCCAAAGAGAAAAAGTAAGTAATAAGTTTAGAAATTTTAAATTTTATAAAGTACTTATACAATTTACATAATATGTGATACGAATAGCAAAAAATCTTGAAATCTTGATAAAATATGGAGTACAAAATGGTAATCTTCACTTTCTTTAATATCTATGTTTCATTTACATTATAGAACATTTAAAAATCTGTGAATTTCTTATTCTGGCCAGGCAATTTTGAAATACGCAAATATGCACAAGAAGGAATATGTTTGCTGTTGCTTGTTTCCATAAAGACTTACTATATTAATTGTACATAATTACGTACATTTGCGTGGGAGGTGATAAGACGCGGTTTTTCCCACATGATTTGCCACAATTTTCATAACAAATGATTCCACTTAATTGGTTCAAGTTCAATGCCCCAAACCTTAAGTGGTAGATTTACTTTATAATATGTATTGCGTACAGATACACCCGATACATTTAAATACAAATAGCTGTTGCAATTTCGTGTTTTACACAGCACTACAAAGATGTAAATCGAGTACTATTTGCGCAAAGTCTAATCGAATTAAATACAAAATCTAGCATATTATAGTCATCTGTTATATTTGAGCGTCATGTCGCGTTCAGAGTGAGGTGGTTTAAACACGGGGTAAGATGAAATGACTATGTTAACTTTATAAAGTTACCAAATATTAGTGTGAGTGGAGGAGTTTCGAATTAATAAATTTTTTTTTTAACACACTTTTAGTAGCTTCATCTATATGTTTGTATGTAAACTGTAAACGGCTCCTTTAGCCTTGCTTTTGACCCACTTGTAACGGACAGATTTAACACGTATCGGTGACAGTAAAATATGTAATTGCCTAAAACTTAAGTGTGTTTTGTTGGAATATCACAACGTATTTAGTTACAGAATATATATAGTTTTTGAAGTGAAAACTTCTTTAGCGGCGTTGGGTATAAAATCTTAAACTCGCGTCAGGACACGTGGCCTGATCGAAAAAGCGGATTTTTTTTTAGCCCTTATATTCCATGCGTAAGACGGATACCATTCCAAAATATCAACACATGCTCAACGTTAATAATCAAGTTTTCACTTCTGCCGGCACTCCCGGAGTGCAACCCGTCTTTTTTTTTATGTATCATAAAATGGTAACTACTTATTATCCGCAGAGAGTTCACGGAGCGCCTGCGCTGGACTGCCCAGTTCTACGGACGCGCAGAACACACAGCAGTAGTAGCCGGGCTGTGGCGCGAGCGGGAGCTACGCGTACGGCTCGCGGAGCTCCACCGCTACCGGCTCGCGGGCGTCACGCGGCTCGAGGAGTGCGCGCACTACGAGCAGCACGCGCACCACCGCCGGCACACGGGCCACGCCGACGTGAGAATACGACTGGTACCTTTGCTTTTCGCTTGCGGTACATACGGAGTGACAACTTATGTGAAAGTGTTGAGAGTTTAAACTTGATAAGTTTTTCGTTGTTGGTAATGAAAATTACGTTTGGTTAGGGAAATGAAAGAAAGAAGGAATCTTAAATTCGTAAAGACATGTACTTACTCTAATAAGTAATATGGTTTTTAAATACGGTTCTGATTCAATGTGATAGGAACCCTTGTTTGGTTATTTGGGGAGCTAGGACTTAAATATGATGATTGTAACTATTATTGATGCACTTAAATTTTCTAATAGAAAATCGGAGGCGTTAAAATAAGTTTTCACTTCAATAATGGGCATTTTTTTGCACATTTTGATTGGTTTGCGTGAATACTACCCTCACATGGTAAAGGTGTTCTGTGGCTGAGTGGTATGAATATATTTTGATCATTTTGATGTATGTTATATGATTTAATTAAAGTTTACTTTTTCTCTATAAATTATTTTTGTTGCTTTTAGACAAATATTTGTTTTTTTTTTATTATTTTTATAGCACCGAGCTATAGAATAAATATGTACTTACATTATTAGTATTTCAGAATAAGTTAAAATTGGTACTTAAAATTTGAAATAAAATAATATTAGGTAACTATAACTTTGCATGAATACAATGAGAAAAAAAAAATACTTATCTAACTTCGACGAAAATGTATACGTAATAATGGCGTTGTATTCATATTTCAATTGCATTTTAATTTTTTTTCGTGGGTAGTTACATTTTTTTGTTTTATGTTTGACAGTTTCATCCATTTCTTGTGCATGGATTATATTATAAGTTCATGCTTCATCAAGACATACGCTTTTGCTTCCGCGATGTTTTTCGTTGGTAGCTGTTTAACTATGCATGATGATTCTCATAGTTAAATGTAGCGGCATGATATAGATATCATGTTACATTCATCTGTTCTAGTAGTCTTTTTAGTTTCTCTTTCTATTAGTAGTGACAGTATTCATAGAGTATTGTTTCCGACGAAGTTGTTCGTATTTGATTTACAGGATGAACAAGGGGATTGTAAAAAAGTTGTTTTATTATGGGTTTTAAGCTGTATATTAAAGGGTTATTAGATTTAAAAAAATAATATGCACAGAACTAAAATGAAAAACTACTGAACACAATCGTGTGTAATGTTTATATCGTGTTCTAAGTGGGCACTTTACATAATTGGCATAGTGTTAAAAATGTAATTCTACTATGTTAACTTCATAAAAGTGGGATTTATTTCTTTGGGTCAAAACAAAAATTTATTTAAAAATAAACATATTATTCATTCATTCATTAATGCTTCATCTGTGTTCTGTAACGATGTGGATACTAACACGAGCCCCTCGTGTCGTGTAGTTGTGTGTTTGATCCCGTATAACAATTGTATTCGCCAGGGCAGCAGTGGGTGTCTGGACACGCAGACAAAAGAGCAAACGCAGAACGCGCAGCAGCAAAGAAAAAAGTAAGTGATTAGTTTATTGTCTGGATATCTAGCAATTTTAAGGTGTGTTGTGGAGTTTTTTTGGTAATCCAGATGATTTTCTTGTTACTTATTTGTTCTTAACAAGAAAATTTAAGATTGTTAACTGCTCTTATTTCACTTTGGAAAAGGAAGATAGATAGTCAATAAGGAAAAAAAGTCCATCTATGAATGCTATATTATATTGGTTGTTATGTGATTTTTCTTCATTACATATTATTTGTTAATTTATCATCAATCCAAATATAATTCCCATAACGTAATCGTGACGTGGTGACTTACATGCCAATAATATAATTTCAATATATTTTTAATATATAAATATCTATTCTTACAGAGACGTCGAAAGCGTCTCAAGTTCCACCAGCCCAAGGTGCACACGGGACGGAAGTACCGCATGTGGCTGCTCCAGAAGGAGCTGCTGCAGCGCCGCCGCGCCGCACCAGAGGCAGCTGCTCAACACTAACGAGGCGCAGGTTTGTTATGATCCGGCTCGAAGGACCATTTTTTTTTATGTCAGAGCAAGCAAAGGAGCAGGTGGGCCACCTGATGTTAAGTGGTCACCACCGCCCATAAACACTTGTAACACTAGAAGTGTTACAGGTGCTTTGCCGGCCTTTTATGGACAAATAAGCTCTTTTCTTGAAGGCCCCAATGTCGTAGTTGTCCGGGAACACCGCAGGACAACATATGGACTACTTGAGTCGTAGTAAAGTGCAGAGAAGATTTTATCTGCATTCTTTCGACTATTACATATTCCTATATGTAATGTTATTAAGGTTTCCGACTCGAAGGACCATTTGTTATGTCGTGTTAATATCTCATTTTAACAAGGCACAATGTGTGTGGTAAAGGGGTTTCCGGCTCAAAGGACCATTTAGTATGTTGTACTAGTGTATGCTAAAGTAACTTAAAATGATAAAGGATAAAAAGGTATAGAAGAAATTAAAAACTAACGGATTTTACACATGATGGCCGTGGCATGGCATTATGCGTAGTGGAGACCTACCTATAATATTGTGTTCAGATTACATTATCATTTCAATTCCAATCACACCTAATTTCAGTATTCAGACGATAAGTACGACAAACTTGTATAAATTAATTTCCCATCTTAGATTCGAGTAAAACCTCAAATTTCGGTTTCCGTATTTTTCCAACTTATTTTTTTTTCATTTCAGCTATGCAACAATCTCAGTCTAGCCCCAGCTCAATATATCACACTGAAAGGCATGCTCCTGCGGCGACCGGCAACGCCGCACTGCGAGCTTGACCACGCGCTAAAGCATTATCTCCATGCTGCTGGTTGGATACGAAACTAACAGATAAATACGAAAAATCACTGTGGAATATTCGGACATGTGAAATATAACAGGATATCAGTGTGAAGTGAAGTGCAAGTGAAAACGTTATATATAACAAGGAATCACTGTGAATACCTATGGGCCATAGCCCATAAATCACTTCACTTATGTGAATTGGAAAATGGTAAAAATATTGTGCGTGTAAAATATTCATAGTTCAGATCTATGGAAGAAAATTCTGTGAAATATTACTGGGTGAGTGAAAATTTAATTTATCGTGAATATTGCACACCAAAACTATGGGTAGTGAAAATTTATTTCACTAAAGTAGCTGTATAGAAATATTGGCTCTATGAAAAGTAATTCGGCATGGATTACTATCATCTATGTTGTAATCTATGTAGTGGTCTATTAATAAAATTATAAGGGGTTAAGTGTATAATTCACTTAAACTCTGGTGTTAAGATGGCACTTTAGGTAAAAAGTGTTGCATACATAAACATAACGCAAAGAAGTAAACAAGAATTTCGCTTAATCTTGGCTTGTCAATGTTTGCTTACAAGCTATAATTGCCTTCATTGGTTAGACACCCTAACTGTGTATGTATGGCTGTTTCACAAGAATTTTTGGCCATTTATTGGAGAATACCATAAGGCCAACTCTGTCTTGTATCTAATTTTAATAGAGATTGATTATAATTCCTGAATAAAACTTCTGGGTCATTAAAAACATGCCCATTGCATAATATTTAATTTTAGAGTTATTTATTATCAGTTGATGATTCTATTACACATTTAGTTCAATCAATATACATAACAATTAAAGATTTTTTTTCGTTCCTATATAAGTAAATTTTAGTAAATATTTATATTCAACAATTTTAGCCACTTTTTGTAAATATAGTAATATAGTTTTTATAATATTTTAAATCTCATACAGATAAATAGGAATTCAACTTGAATATTATTTTGATTATAGGCAAATTATTTTCATACCTGCAGTGTAGTTAAAAACCTTGTAATGCCTGGCATTATGGTAATAAACATTTTTAATTTAGTTTAGTTTAGTATTATTATGGTAATGTTTGTTTGGTGTTGGCCAAAAACTATAGGAACTCAGTATTTAAATTACTAGTAAGTAGCGAATGTATAAAATTGATATCTTTTAACTGTCTAGGCTGTTACATAAGTATGTAGAATACCTCATTTTACGAGAAGAATTATAGAATTCTCAACTAATTTGTATTAGTTAATTGAATGTTGTAAATATTATAAAGTATATGTTGTAATTTTCATGTATTTTTGTTTGTATGTTATCTATTTATAGAATATTAAGTTCACATCCTCGTCATTCTACGAGATATGATTCGTGGATTTAAATATCAAAAGTTGTGTAGTACGTAAAAAGACATTGCCTAGATATCTAAAATTAAATTAATCAAGTTAAATGGTTGAATATGATTATGTAAAATGTAAAAAAACAATCATAGGCTGCATTTTTGCATATGTGTATAATATTTTCTTTTAGTTATCAAGTTGATTATTATATGATTGGGTTTCATTGATCTCTTTAAGTGTCACTATTGCAGTTTTTGTATTTATAGTTTCAAAGTAAATTATATGTGCATATAAAACATTGTAATACCATATTGAGGGTTGATTTTTTTACCAATTTAACTTGTGTTTCTTATATAAAATTGTCACAAGAGATGTAAGTATAACTAAATATAAAAGTTTAATTAGCTAGCCCTATGTATTACCTTGTTGGTTAAAGCAGTAAGGATTACTATGTTATAGGTACTTAATACAATAGTATTAAAAGGGCTATTGAAACATGTAATTCTAAACTAAGGCTAGAGAATACAAATATTCGAATGTTCTAGAATAATTAATATCGTTAGTATTCGTATAATAGAAACAACGGCTACATTTATCAAAGCCTTATCTAAATTCGATTTACAGCCTAACCCTGTACATATGGTGAAAGTACAATTATATTAAAATGTCATTTTTAGGTTATAATAAATATAATGAGTATTCAGGGGTAATAAAATTATTTAATATGATCTGAGTTTTCTTTTATTCATTTCGATTTATTTGCAGTTGGTTTAGGCATGTCTTCTAAAGTAGCGGGCGCTGGTTTTGATCGAAACCACGAATGCCTTAATGCCTGAAATAAAATACGAGTTGTTATCATGGACGTACCTAATATGAACAACTAGTCTCACAATCGTCTAATAAAAATAATTTTAATAGGCGATTCATTAAAATTATCACATATTATTTATTACCACAAGAGCTTCAAAATTATCGGGTATTTTCCGATAGGTTCGTTGCAAACAAATGAAGGAGTCAAGTTTTTAGTCAAGGTTAAAAAATCACGAGCGCGAAGCGCGAGTGATTTTTCCTGAAAAACTTGACGACTTTATTTGTTTGCAGGGAACCTTGAGGGAAATGCCAGATAATTTTGAAGCTCGTGTGTTATTCGGGAGATTATTTTTCCGTCCCAAATGTCGGCCAATAATTTCACAATTGAATTGAACCTGTCAGTTTGACGTCAACGACCAGAGAAAATTATCAAAAAATTATCAGTATAATACCATGTAGGTTGTACCACGTGACGTCGAATGGTGCAATTCTATTGGTCGATATTTGGGTCGGAAAAATAATCACCTTAATTAATTGCAGTAATTTTCAAAGACTTGTACATACTACTAATAGGCATGTAAGGAAACTCTGCCTAATAGACGCGCAGGCAGAGTTTTGGTTTGCAATTTTGAGCGTGGTTGTGAATCGAGTTGTTTTCTGTCAATGGTTGTTATACAAAAAGTTTAAAATATCATTCATGCAGATATATTTTATAAGGTACTTTGCTTGAAATTACCTTAAAAATTTTCGCATACCTCTTTAGCCGGTATCCTTTTCTTCTCATCGTATAAAATGAAAGATTTGACAAAATGAATGGCCTCCGGGTCCACACCCGGTAGTATATCCGTCCACGGCATTGGCGGGGACTCGGGGAATGTTATCTTATGGTAGTCGGGTAGTTCGGAATGGCCCGGCCACGTCTCTTCTGTGGGCGTGCCGAGATGCTGTAGAACTATTGCTAGCTGCTCTATGTCTGATTCACCCTGCAAGATGGATAAGTCTTTTGGATATTGTATACAGCTAGTTTACTAATGCTTAAACGAGTGTTGCGCTCTCGGTTACTCTAATACTTTTATCTTCCTACTCAAGGCTATCCATTGGTGAAAACAGAATGAAAACTAGTGCAGTAGTTTTTTATTTTTTCGCGAACAAACAGATAGACACAGAGGAGGATATTTAATATTATGTACTTATATACTTTAAATTATAAAAAAAAACTTCTTACGGAAAAAAGTGGTTGCTTCGTTATCATCTCGGCCATAATACAACCGACAGCCCAAATATCAACTTTCTCGCTGTAATATCGGGCGCCATACAGTAATTCGGGTGCACGGTACCATCTACAAAAATCGCATTAGTTGTTAAAGATGCTGTGTTAATAATTAATATAAAAAAAAGTTTTAACTTGCAATTTTAATACAACTTTGGAACCTCGGATAACATCTTCAGGAATGTACTTAATGTGAATGTTCCGTGAACAGGAACGAATCTGCGGTAACAATAATGTACATATATAGGTCATATCATCATAAAATATTGAAAAGATTGAATAAAAAATACCTCGTGGCGACTTGATGAGAATATGGCCGACCGCCATCAGGCCAGTATAAGCGCGCTAATCCCAAATCGGCTATTTTTAAAATCCCTTCATGATTTATGAGCAGATTTGCAGGTTTGAGGTCCTTTTTTAGAAATAAATGGGATATATTGATGCATACGTTTAAAAAATGTGTTACATCTCAGTTGGCTTTATGATTGTAAGAACTTAGAGTCCAATAAAATGAAGATATTTTCCACAAAGTTCTACTTACTCTATGCATTACATAATGAGCGTGCAAATATCTCGTTCCTTTCAATAACATTTGTGCGTATGATTTGATTCTAGGGACGGTAAGTTCCTGTTGATTATGATGCAGCATATCCCACAATCCGGAACACATGTATTCCAGTACTAAAACAAGGCTCATTCCTCGGGGAAACATGTCGTAGAGTTTTATTACCTAAAATTAATAGACTTAATAAACAAATGTTCTCATATTAATAAACCGCTGGGTAAGGATACAAGAGGCACTTAACTAGAGTCTATAGCAGATAGGTACTTCCTATTTAACGATCTTTTTTAAATTTTTTTGTCAGGTAAGAACGGGAGTTATGGTACAGAGAAGGGTCAATAATTAAACATCTTATAAATGTGAGTAATATTACTGACATATTTACATCGTAACAGTTGCAGTGCCTTTATTTCTCTCATAACATTGACCGGTATTCCATCCTCTAGATTTTTGATGAGGATTTTCTTTAAAGCAACTTCTCGACCGGTTGGTAAGTGGCGAGCTTTAAACACAAGACCATGGGCACCTTCACCTATTCGTCCAACAACGGAGTAGCTTGATATATCTCTGTCCATTTCAAAACAAAGAAAATATGATTTTTGCTCTGTTTTGTTGCGCGAATGTGTTGCTAAGCAACCGAAAAGCGGTGGCAAATTGATAAAGATTATGATCAACAACTATAGACAATATAGTTAATATTGCAAGCTGTGATTGCAAGCAAAGCGTTGTATAATTTTCCGCACAGATTTCCCGCTACCTATCTACATAGGTATCTAAATAAATTCTCTCGTAGACCGTGCGCTTGTGCGCAAAACGGCGCTAGTATGCGGGTACGCACATTGCCGGTTTTGTACGAAAATCAGGGCGCAAACCAAGACAGAACTTTGAAAATATAATATATATTTTATTTGCATAAGAATATCGGGCACCTGGGTTTGCTATAAAGTTCACAAAAAATAAAACTTAAGAACGTCTCAAGGGCTGCAGAGACTTATTTACGCTTGTTTTCGGTTTTAATGTAAGAAACATGTAGGTATATAAAAAAATCCGAGATGTACAAAAGGGGCTAAAGATAAAACGATTTAACTATATTTGTCTCATTTTTTTCATATGTGTCTTATTTTAAGGACAAGACTTCGGAACATTTGGAATAGACGTAGTTATATTGTTAATAGATATAAAATAAATAAAGTATTATGAAATCTTTCATTCAGATTTCAAATTAAAAATTTTGTAGCATGCAAATATAATGTAAGCATAGTTACGAAGAAAGAAATTAGTTTTAATGTCCTTGCTTGGAACACTTGTGTTTAATTTATATGTTTGTTTAAGTGTGTCGTTCGGGTTACCAAAGGAAAGGTACCATTTTTACTTCAGCAACTTGAGACTGAAGGCGTATCATAAACAGAAAAGATGACGTGGCTTCGGCGAATAAGTGTGGTGTTTTTATTATTTCTTGCTTGTAAGGGTGTTGAAAGTGCATCTATATTAGCACTATTTTCTTCCTTGTCCTTCTCTGATCATCTTGTGTTCAGGAGTTATATTTCTCTTCTTGTTCAACGAGGACATTCGGTTGTGATGATGACCCCATATCCAGGTAACTTTAACCCACAAGAAATGGAACGGATAGTGGAACTAAATGTTGGAACTGAATCAGCGCCATTTTGGGAGGAATACAAGAGATTATATACCGATACCGATGACTATTTTCCACGACTGAAAAGTATGAATGAACTATCTTTAAAATTAGCCATTGCCCAGTTAAAGTCGAAACCGATGACATCTTTGCTAATTAACCCGAATGTCAAATTTGACCTCGTTATAACAGAAGCTGATGTACCACTTTTGTATGCGATTGCTGAAAAATATCAAATTCCACACATTTCTATCACTGCTTCTAGTGGAAAAATCCACCAGTATGAATCTAAAGGCACTCCGATTCATCCCATACTTTATCCAGACGTCAATACCTTAAGCCACAGAAATCTAACGCGATGGCAAAAAATTGTTGAGATATATCGTTATTTCAGCACGAGAAACGAATATTATAATAATTATCTTCCTCTTTGCGATGTTGCTGCTAAGAAAATGTTTGGACTCAATAGAGAGCTCATAGAAGTCGAATATGATATCGACATTTTATTAATAGCTAGTAATCCTCTTTTAATCGGTAATAGACCAACTGTACCAGCAATTTCTTTCGTCGATCGCCTTCAAATTAAGCCAGGATTTCCATTACAACAGGTAAATGTATAAATTATTTCTGTTTGGTGTAGTTAGTAGGTATGTTTTTAATTTTTCTTGGTCGGATGTCTTATTCAAATTAAATTGTTCTCAGGAGTTAAAAACAATTTTGGATTCAGCGCCGAAAGGTGTCATATACTTCAGTTTTGGCGCCATTCAGGAACCAGAACATCTTTCCAGTAGTATACTGCAAACTCTGGCTGATGCGTTCCGAGAGATGCCGTTTACAGTACTGTGGAAGATTGGCAACACGACAATGGTGAATTTGTCAGGAAACGTAATTGCCAATGTTTGGTTTCCTCAACAGGAAATTTTGGGTAATTATCAACTTCTAATATAGCACAACAATTCCTAGACATAATAACGATAGCATTCTATATTTAACATTTCGATTCATAGAAAATACTTCCTTCTATTCTAAACAATAATGATAACCTGCCTGTCTTTTGGAATACTTGAGACGTTGCCGGTTTATGACTATTGTATGTTTTTTACTTGTATTTCAGCTCATCCTAATGTTAAGGCTTTTATAACACATGGTGGACCACGTTCCTTAGAAGAGGCTATTTTCTACGAAGTTCCAATAATTGGTTTACCAACAGTGCGTTCCAGAAAAGTTTTTATTAGTGAAATTACTCGATATGGAACAGGAGAAATTTTGGACATTTATTCTTTGGAAAAGGAGACTTTGAAACAAGTAGTGACTGAAGTTGCAACGAATAATAAGTACGTTTGTGTAATAGTAACAGACATAATATTATACCAAATTAAATCGGTCAAAAGTGTGTCTCTAACAAAAAACGAATTTATTATTATGTTACTTTACAGGTACAAGAATGAAATGATAAAATTGAAGAGTATGGTTGTGAGCCCCGTGATTTCCGGCCCTGACAACGCTGTCTGGTGGACGGAATACGTTCTACGCAATGGCGGCGCGAAGTATCTACGGTCCCCAGCAGTTGGCATATCATTCGTCAAATACTACATGTTAGATATCGCTGGCATCTTGCTTTCAGTATCATTAATATTACTTTCGGCTACTTACTTCATGTTGCGTATAGTTTACAGACGACTTTATGCCCGCTTTGTTAACAAATTTGGAGATAAAGGAAAGTTTAAAGCATTGTAATGTAAACAACGTTAGTAATTCTTGTTTTAATTTATTATTTTCTATTTATATTATCTATCAAATAAAAGTGTATGATTCATTAAAGTATTTTTAATAACAAAAAGTGTCTTATTTAATATTATGTCCTCGGAAAATTAGGAACCTATAAAAACTTGTACATAAGCATACCATATCGAGTAGTTTACTTTTATTTAAAATTAAAACAGCTTGAATTCATAATGTTGTCACGTGGGCTGCTACCATGGTGCTACAGTTCGCTTTTCAAAAGTTGAATAATCATCTTTTTCATACTACACTTTATCCACTTTGTTCTGCTTTATCGCAAGATAGTTACAATCGTAACAGTAGTAGGATAGGATTCCATACTTAATGCCCTGTGATAGTGTTTAGAAATTACAGATTTTTTAACGGATTTTAAACGCGATTTATTACTTTCCTGTCGTTTCGGACACTTAAAATCGCGTTTAAAATCCGTTAAAAATCTTTAATTTCTAAATGTATAATACTCGCGTAAATTTAAACACTAGAAAATCCTGTGCTAGTGTTGTTAAAAATATTAAAGTCGTAATTTTTACTCGTAGCTCAAATACCTTGCTGCCTATTAAAAACGATGATATTAAAAACTTGTTTGACAGATGCTGTCAAATGTCTAAAATCTTCAATTACGAATATGTCAAAATTTGAGTTCAGAGTTCCGTAAATATTTTGTTTTGGAAATGGGAAATTAATTAAAAAAATGAAAGCGCTTTAAGTGAACGTATAATCTATTATCGTATGTCGTTTATTGTGAAGATACCGCTTTCGAAATAGATAACAAGTTCTCGGTCGTACATTGTCTTCAAACTCAGAAAATATGTCGGCTGTACGAACTTGCCCTGGACTTTACTGTGGCAGGACAGAGTTATCGGATAACTCCTGGAGTGAATGTGGAGCTTGTCCCCGAGGATATAGAACCAATGCATCGAGCTATTGCGTTGAGTGTGCAGATGAGCCAACACTGTACGACTGGCAGTATCTTGGTTTCATGGTTCTACTGCCTTTAGTTCTCCACTGGTTCTTTATTGACATGGTCGCTCCTGGAAAAAAGTAAGATTATGAAAAGTTAATCCATTTACTTACTCTATAATTAAAATACATACCTATACTTGTTTTCCTAGGTACTGTAAAACATGAATTTACTTGTTTTAGTTTTGTATTTCTACAATTTTAGTAACTGCAATTTAAATATCAGTTCTTGATACTGAATACTACTAGTAGTTATGTGAATATAATTTAAAATTGAAATAAAAAACTAAAAAATATTATTTATGTCCAATTAAAAATTTCAGAAAAGCAACAACAGTGACGCAACACTTCTGTGCGTTCATAGAAGTATTGACAGGTACAATAGGTGCACTACTAGTGTTGCCGCCTACGGGGTTGCTAGCTCTCCATGTGTGTACACCGAAGGCCCTGTCAGACTGGTACACCTTGCTGCATAACCCTCAACCGGATTATAAGGAAACACTGCACTGTACACAAGAAGCTGTGTATCCGTTGTAAGTTGTGACAAAACATGCATATGTAATATAGAGCACATACTTTTAAAAAGTTAAAAGTTAAATTCATGAATGAATTTAAATTCAAATTTATTTATTTTGATTCAGATTCACAATGTGTTACAGTTTTTTGAACAAAATTTATGTGCAGAAATTAATTCTGTCTTGGTACTTCTTTTTCTATTTGATTTTTATAGATTAACTAGATTTCAATTTTTTTTTTAAATGTGATGTATTTCAGATATACCATAGTACTACTGATATATGCATTCAGTCTGCTACTAACTGTGACATTAAGGCCAATATTACTTGCGTGGCTTAAGAACAACACCGGCAAGCAGGCCATCTACAGTGCATTGTATTTCTACCCCATATTGGTCCTCACTCATACTGTAGCAGCGGGATTGATATGTAAGTTTAAACTTTATGCTCAATTATTATTAGTATAGTAATTTTTATTGTTATTTGAATTATTTCTTTTTATTCATGCTAAACGTAGTGGCTTCTTACTCACAATGTCGACCAAAATCGCTTGTCTGTGTCGCCATCTTTTTGCATTTTCCGAAAACTGCATGTGATTAAAAATACGATATTTCTAAAGTTGTGTATGGGAACTGTATAAAAAATTATATGAATAAACTGTAATAAGTAGGTATTAGTCAGTTCAATAAAGAAACGAATCTTCAATGGCGGCCAAAGCTGACTTTGACAGATGGTAGGATCAGCAAAAAAGAAAATAAAAATAACGTAAATTGATAATTATTTTATTAATTATTTCAAATTGTTTGTTGACAAACTTTTTTGTTATTGTATTTGTGTATTTATATGAATTATCATATTTACGTATACAGAATGTAATAAAATCCCCATAATACTTGTAATAAGCCCATAAAACTGAACAACTTTACCCAAAGAACATATTTTGTCAAATTCCAATAAAACATTATTTACTTTCGCAAATGCATAATTGTCATTGTAAATTTATGATAAAAACTATTATAGGGAAAATCAAATACATTTTAGTGATTTTATTATTCCATTTTTTTTTGCATACCGTACGGCCGTGTGTGAGCGAGAGGGAATGATAAGCGCCGCCATTGAAGATTCGTTTCTTTAAAGAACTGACTAATACATAAAAATGGATTAGTCTGGCAAATTTTGTCTATATGTAATGTTCAGAACACACAAATAGAAAACTATATTCATATTTAATTTGTTACAGATTGTGCCTTCCCCTACATCATCATAATCATATCAATGATGACATCAGCATCGCACTTCTCGATAAAAATAGATCAATCAGCACCCGCGCTCCTCGTTTCATCCGTGAAAAACGCGAGAAACCTCATCATACTTCTGGGCCATTGGCTGATACATGCATACGGGATTATATCGTTGACTGGCTTCAAGGAACTGTGGTATCTGACGCTAGTACCAGCTCCGGCTCTGTTCTACATCCTGACGGCGCAGTTCACGGACCCAATGAAGATTCACAACGATTGACTAGCACGCAGCACTTTAGAGAAAATGGTGCTTTTTTGATCTTCGGCCGCTCCCAATGAAGAGCCGCGCCGTGTGAGGCGCAGACAGAGACATTTTAATAACAATAATGATATGACATTATTTACCAATTATACTTGGTAATGGAATACTGTGGGTTATTGATGAAATAAGGTGTTTTAGAAATGAACTATATATTGGAGTGTATGAGGTGTTTCGAACATTTTTAAAATGCGGTTTGCACTTATTGTTTATTGTAAATATGTATTTTATAGTGATTATGTAAGTTATTAAAAAAAAATTGACTTTTGAAGAGGATGATGAAAACGCAGTTTTTGAAATTACTCTCAGGCTTTGTATAAAATTGAATGTTTATATATTAACTTAATTTATGTTTTCATATTATAATATTATTTAAATTAGATTACTTTAATTTTTTAAGATTATTGATGCGTGGATATGCGTGTAAAAATAGTATGTCAATACATATTCAATTAATAATATTCAATTAGTAATAAGGTACTTAGAAACATGCGAAAACTAGGTGTAGTAGGTATATTATTTATTTATTATGATTAGGTGTTCTACTTTAGATATTTAGTGAAAAAAGGATGTAAATAAAGGCAAAAATAAAATAAAGTGACTGTTAATTGTAAATATTAATTTTAACCTATTTTATATGCAAATAAAATCCTTGTAATAGCATATTATGTAGCTGTCTATACATCTTATAAAATATCACATACAACCAGATATTTGTATAATATTTACTTAAATTAGTTAAAAAAATGTTGATGTCTCTAGTTCAAAGTATTTATGTACTTAGTCAAGTCAAATGTTATGAATATTTCAAGAAAAATTCGTTTTGTATAAAGTTCATTAATTCAAATAGTGCTTAGTATATTTCACACATTTTAATTAAGTGATCGTTCGCGTTGGTTTAATATTGTTTCCTCTTAACAAACGATTGGGATCTCTTCACAATCGACAGCGTTGGCCCAACAAATGATCATCAATGTTTGCCGCCATTACGGCGATTTTAAATAAACATCTGCAATGACGGTCGATCGTAGACATTTAAGCCCTCTACACTATCGTGATTGCCTATACTCGCCCATCACAGGCTATTCCGCTATTGTGAAGAGGGCCCATAATATTATTTATATTATGTTACACATTTATAGAGACATAATATATAAATTATTATTTCCACTGGATTAATTTTTTTATTATTATTTTATGTTTCATGTTGAAGATATTGAGATGTACTGTCTTCATGATAAACATTTGTTTCGCAACAAAGTTGGCTTACCTTGTTGCGGAGTTTCTGTCAAAATGTTGCTAGCAACAGCGCATGTTAAAAAAATTGATAAGGCATGTTGATAAGTTTCGGCCCGAGGAGCGACAACATTTAAACAAAGTTCCCAGCAGCATTGTTGTCTGTAGATCAACTGTTGCTCAACAAATGTTTACCAAGAGGCGAGGCTTTAGTTTATGCTGGAAACGAATAATAAAAATCAGTAAACTGAAATTTTCTTAACGAAATAATATTAAAATTATTTATTTCCATATTCATCAACCATTTTACAAAATAAAAGTATTAAATGATTCTATGCTAGTCTTTTTATTTTTATGATTCCCTTTTGAAGGTTTCTGGCGAAACTGAAAAAAATTCGCGATGATATCAAATATCAATGTGTGCTTCTGAGAAAAAGTTGGAACTTTGTAGATACCCAAGTTCACTCAACGGCCCGCGCTTGTATAAACTGCAATATTATAGGCCCTTAGGAGCCCCCATATTTAGGTTTGATCGTGTTACACGAAAGATAAACTAAATATTACAAAATAAGGGAGTTTTCGGTTCAATTTTTATGAGGTTCTCTAAAAACTAATTTAAATCGATAGATCGTTCCGACGATATATTCTCTTATCTGGTATAAATATGCAAAATAAACATTTCTAAATTAATTGTAAAGTAATTCATCTAAACACTCAAAATGTTTGGAACGAACCGTAGAATTTGTTTGATTCTCGAATTCCATCATTTTATTTTTCTGCGAACACTGTACTTACACAATCGATTAAAAGAGTACTACAACGATTGTGTTAAAATTTTGTACGTAGGTATTACTATTACCTACATAAGTATATATTTTTTGTATATAGTAGGAATAAATTAAAGTAAAAACGGAATTACGATTTCAGGAAATCTAATTATATACACACCGGCACAATTAGCGGAACAGAAAAAAAAGTGAGACTATGAGATAATAACGCATATATTTGACGAAAATGTAATTAGATACAAAATAACAAGTTGATTAACATCTTTTAACAACGACTTTGAAAAGTCTTCGTTATTTTTTATTGAAAAATAAAGAAATTTTAAATAAGTGAAATTTTTAGATGATTATGAACCATCACAAAAAAATAAAAAAAGTAAGCATTAAATGATTTGGCAATAAAATTAAAGCAAAATTAATAACGAGTGTTTCCCCCTCTTGCTCTGATTACGGTTTCCATTCGCCTGGGCTTGCTACAGATTATGTTATCGATGATTTCTTGAGGCAACCGCTCCCACTTCTCTAGTAATGCGTTTCCAAGTTCATTCAGATTGTTGGGGGGTGGCATTCTGGATTTAACCCTTCTTTTTAGCAAGTCCCAGACATGCTTTATCGGATTCATATCGAGGGAATTTGCTGGCCACTGCATCACCGGTATACCTACGTGGCTCAGATATGCCTGTAACGATTGTGCACTATGAGCACGAGCATTATCTTCCATTAGAATAAAGTCGTCACCAATAAATGGGGCAAATGGTACAAAATGTTCTTCTAAAATGTCTCTGATGTATCGATCTGCTGTCATGGTCCCTCCTGTGACTATCGCTAACTCCGTGCGAGCTCTCAAACATATCCCTCCCCAAACCATAATCGAGCCGCCACCATAAGCCACTGTGTGTTCAAAATTAGACTATATTTGGCGTTCTCCTCTGTGTCTCCATATTCGCTGTCTCCCATTGATCTGTTTTAAAAGAACTCTGCACTCATCAGTAAAGAGAACCTGCTGCCATTCGTTCAAATCCCAGACGATGTTCTCGCGTATCGGTTTCTGTTCCGCTAATTGTGCCGGTGTGTGTATTTTCTCATTAAGGGCTTGGTCTAGTAGTGCAAACAAATGCATCCTGTCATCCTATATGTAAATAATACAAATGTACTAAGGGAAAGTTGCTCCACTTAATTTTTAAAAATTAAATCATTCGTATGCATAATTTAATATTCGTAATAAGTACCAAAAATGACAATTTGAAACAATTTTCGTGAAAATTACACCGGGTGATTTTTATCAGTACACAAAATTTGCGAATACTTTCTATTGATATCTTCAACTTCATGTTTATATAACTGATCAACTTTTACAAAGAAATTTGGACGAAATATAAAAAAAATAAGCTTTCCATACAAAATGCATAACTCTATACATTTTTTTCGACCTAAGTTTCTTAGTGAAAGTTGTTCAGTTTAACTAATAAAACGGATAAACAAATTTTGAAACAAAAAATGTAATGTTTGTGTTAAAAAATTATAAAATAGAAAAATACGCAAATGAAAACAAAAGATATTTATTTCTGACTAGCTTCCGCCCGCGACTCCGTCCGCGCGGATGTCGGTCTTCGCGTCTTCTACAGATTTATTATATTATGTATATTATATAGATTTATATTGATAAACCTAATAAATCTTTTGCTAGCATTCTGATGCTTTATCGGTTGCACTGGATTTATCTCTTTTTTTCTTTCAATCGCTTGAATGATATAGGATGTGTCCTTGATGGGCATCGAATGCTGAAGTCTCGAATCAATCAATTCTGACAGTAGGCAATTTATGTAAAATCTTGATAATGGTCCATCATTTTATTTTGCCTAAACGTTACATACTTTTTTATATATTCTATTTTTAACGAATGATTCACTCCAGTCCAAACAGCAAATAAGCAGACTTCTGCTTCTGCAACGTTTAGTTGTCCCTGAATTTGGAAAAAATAGTCATGATTCTTATCTATAAAAAAGTGTTATTTTTTGCATTGTATTTCAAATATTAAATTTTTTATTTTTAACTGCATCTACCGCATTCATGTCTTTTGCCGGAATTAGAAATTTAACTTCTACTAGTTCCATTTTCCCTTTTTGATACGGGAGTGTATAAAGTAAATTTTTTAGATATTACTCGTTATACTTTTAAAAAGTTATTATTGTCATTTTGCTCATTAGGTAAAGTAATTTCGATATCAGTTTTAAGTTTTTTGATACCTGCAATAATAACGTCATAATCGCCTGCACATACTTATCGATTACACCCTGTATACAATCCACCATCCACATTCATAATGTTTTCCTGTCCTCCTCTCCTT
>CAJQZN010039413.1:0-17196 GCA_907164685.1 Colias eurytheme | reverse complement strand
AAATAAATGTTCTTATTTCAGGGTAACAGAAGGGAACAGTTGACTCTACTATCGAGTTTCTACAAACTAACGCGGCATTTGAGGAATTTCCTCAACTTCCGCGTTGGTATGGGCTTCATAGACAACATTGTTGCTAAATGTAAGTTTATTTTATGTATTTATTTATCCTCACTAATATGATAGTTTATAAAATCAAATGTGTCGATTTGTTTGTCTTTCTTTCTCATCGAAACGTAGCGATTTAATGGTAATATTTTTGTGTCTGGAGATAGCTCGGAGCCTAGAATGATATAGGCTTTTTATTATGGACTAGCTTCCGCCCACGACTTTGTACGTGCATCCCCGTTTTTCCCCGTTCCTGCAAGAATTTCGGGAAATCCCTTCTTAGCGGATGCCTACGTCCTAACCGTCCGTCACCTTTGAGTTTTATATATATAGATAGACAAAAGCTTGTTCAAATATATACACCATTAGTGTACGAAAAAGGTAAATGAATAATGTTTATTTACAATCACAAATGTCTATATGTAGGAATGTTTATGGATTACAAATATCATCAAGCTACAAGTAAGGTTATGTTCGTAAACTAATGTTTATGAATAAACATACAAACATGGTGTTAAATACAATGTTGCGATTCTTGAACTGGGTTTATGGTTAGTAAATGTAATTTTAATACAAGTTTGTATGATAAACTAGCTGTGCCTTGTGGTTTTGACTGCGGTTGAATGCTAATTTTAGCCTAGTTATTTTAATATTTTAATTACAAATGTCGTCCAAATCGGTGCTGTAGTGAAACCGTGAAAGTGTAGCAGATAGGCAGATTATTTTTCGCATTTATACTATATTAGTTTGCCGTTCGCGGCTTCCCTCGCTTTGTCTATAACCTAATAAATTATATACTGAAATATTGCCTTTGAATTACTCTATCTATTAAAAAAACCGCATCAAAATCCGTTGCATAGTTTTAAAGATTTGCATAGATAGGAATATAGGGACAGAGAACGCGACTTTGTTAAATACTATGTGATGAATTCTCTATGCATGTCATGAATATTTTTACTTCTTTCAACTATCTTGATACGTAATTTTATAATCAATTTATTGGCTTGCACATCAAAACTTGTTACCACATATGGGTGGTTGAACGATTAACAATCACATAGTTTTATGTGACGTATTTTTCGCACTCAAGTACTAGGTTATCTATGTATCTTTGTTTGTAAGATATGTATAAATATTATGTTATTTAACAAATACTTATGTGCTTCATCAGCTGTTGTTATTCATCCCCCAATAACAATATTATGTATTTAAACCTAACATGATATTAATTAGAAATTGCTTTTTTTAGATAAAATACAGGAGAATTTAAATAACTCTCCATAGCTAATTATATTTAGGTAGATATGTGAAATAATATTAAATGACTCAGTGCGCACACCTTGCGCGGTCGATAGTAGTACCGAGACTATATCATCGAGCTACTGACTCAAGGAATATAAACCATAGCATGGCCCGTAACCCCATGCATTTCATATCAATTGAATATCGACATTATGTTGTACACCATAGAGTACATTGTAATACGAAGTTATAGCCACATAACAACTACTCTGTTATAATTCTCTCACATGTATGTCATACGAAACAATTATCTTATAAATATCTTAGCCCACATCTCAGCTTACCATCAGGCGAGATCGTGGCCAAGCGCTCCCCTATCGCAGCATAAAAAAATATGTACATATTTCTATACTTATGTGTATTTTTAATCTTTATAGATGTGGCGATTGTTGTCGGTTTTTACGCTGTATCTCGACCGTTCTTCGTGAAGGATCACAACTTACTCACCACTGGCTCAGAACAAGATAGATTTAGGGTATGTACACATTAAATTAACTAAATAATTATTTTATTTCAAACCAAAACATACCTTTAACTATGGAAAAACTCAATTTATAAGCATGCTTATTAATGTAGATTTTTTACATTTAGAAACAGAGATGTACTTAAATCACTCATGTGTATGAAAAATCAATTCTTGTTAGATACTGCCATAAACAAAACAATTTATTAAAAATCGATCGATGACTCCTTAACAATTAGATGAACTTATATGCCAACTCGCATTAAGCTTATAATTTTTGTGTTGTTGTTAATGTTGATAAATGTAACAATAGTAACAATTAATATGATAATTAAAATAACGTCGAAAACAGTAATTCACATATCTTTTTATCCGTAGCACTACTACACATACGGTCGTATGTTAGTCAAAATGGCGGAAGGTATCGGACGCTTAGTTCTCTCCGGGCGAGAGATGAGCAAATTGGCCGGACTTACAGCAAGAGTCACTCAACTAAGAACTGTGTTAGCGGATGTAAATAAGGGCAATTATGTGAGAACCATGGTCGATAGACAGCCTAATGGCAGCGGTGAGTAAAAAAACAAGAAAAAATAACTAAAAATCTTAAAAAATAATATTAGTAAGAGTGGCGCAGCTTTGAACAGTGTTAGCGGACGTCAATGAGGGCAACTAAGTACGGGCCATGGTGGATAGACAGCCAAATGGCAGTGGTGAGTAAAAAAACAAGAAAAAATAACAAAAAATAAAATAAAATAGAGCGTGTGTGCCAAAAGCACACGTGTCAGAAGCAAACTTATTTGGCAAGATTAAAATATACCATAAATCGTCGCCTTACTGCATGACGTGATGCTATTTTATTTTTATTTTATTTTATTTTATTAGTTTCCAAACAGCTTATACAACAATATAACAAACAAATTATTCAAGTACAAGTAATAACGTTCTATGTATAAGCCTATTCTATGGATACACAAATGTTTAGAGTGTGAAAGATGTAAAAACAATTAAAAATACTGTTACCACAACAATAAAAAAAAATACAATAAAAGATATACTTAGGCTAACAAGATTCGACATAAATCCGTATGCTTCAGGTGCTACGCAGAGCAGTAAGTACTAGGCGACGAAAACTGGCTAGACTATTTGAAAAAATGTCAATAGTGTTATCTTTATTAACTATTTCGTTATATAGTCGGCATAACCTATATACTGGGTTATTATAAGAAATATATAAGCGAGTGGCGGGTATATAGAAGGGTTTAGCGTTCCGAGTGACACGAGCGTTACAATATAAAGAGAATATACAAAGCATATCGGTGTGAATTATTGCCATGACGAGACCTTGAAACTTTACTCTCAACGCGCCTAAAGAAGTTTCACTTCAAACAATTATGTTTTTGACGTGATAACGTTTTTAAAATCGTTTTAGTCGGGTGACATGTTCAGAAACTTGTGTCACACCAAAACCTCACGAGCGCGATGGCAGTATAACGAGAGAGAGACCGATCTCCCGTCTCATCTCGAGCGCTGCCACTGCATTATGTTATCACGTAAACATCTCGATCGTAAACCTACTTTACAAACAACCATTTTTTTTCTCTTTTCAGTAAGCTCAAGTCCGCTTTCTTTAACACCAGGGGGTGGTAGAATAATCTACCAAGACAAGATCATTCGCTTCGACAGAGTACCGCTTGTTACTCCCAATGGAGATGTTCTTATAAAGGAGTTATCCTTTGAAGTCAAGTAAGTTGTTCATTGAATTATCTATTGTAGTTTTTCCGTTGATTATTTAAGTTAAATATCAAAATTGTGTTATAACAAATAAGACACAAAAATAAAATAGAGTCTGTCATTAATGTGCAGCTTCCTAAATTTTAAAGTTGTTACGTAAGTATCCTTGGAGCTAATCAAACATAAGCAATTTTTTTAGGAGTAATGAGTTCCATTGTTATGTTTAATTATTGTATAGTTAGAAATAATATAAAGTAACTGTGGAAAATTAATTCATGTTTTAATGTTGTTGTTATACTTAATTAATGTTTTTGTTATGTACGTTTGTTATTAATTGATTTATTTTTATATAATCTTCATAGCGATTAAAACAATTTTAATTTACGTCATCAAATACGGATATTTGTATTTAAAGTAACATTAATATTTAATGTTGGCACTATTGGCAGGTTAATTGGTTCGGTTTATTGTTTTAACCAAAACATAAAACATAGCTAATGAATGTTTGACGCGTGTTTGACCGAGTACGTAGTACGTTTTATTTTTCAACTGACATTCCCAAAAACCCTCAATTCGACAGATTTAATTTTCCGTTTCTGTTACTCCATAGCTCCGTAAATTTTTAACGGATTGACGTTATCCTTTTTGTATTCGATAAGAAATAGTCATTTGTCCCTATTTTACAATTTGGAGTGGCACTTTCGGGACTTGCGTTTTTTGTAGAAAATAGTTATTTCATTAATTTATTCCATCCAATAACCTGGTCAGAAGTATTTTTATGAAATACTATACTTCCTCCCGCGGCTTCACCCGCGTTTTCAAAGAAAAAACCCGCATAGTTCCCGTTCCCGTGGGATTTCCGGGATAAAACCTATCCTATGTGTTAATCCAAGTTACCATCTATATGTGTGCTAAATTTCATTGTAATCGGTTCAGTAGTATTTGCGTGAAAGAGTAACAAACATCCATACTTTACATATATTTTGGGGGCCGAGTCACCTCCGTCCGTAGGAGTATACCCTGAACTCTGAAACCCTACACGTGGCCCCTGGGTGGTGCTAAACAGGTGACATGGTGGGAGACAATCGTCGAGGCTATAATGACCACCCATCAGCTGAAGACGAGTCGCCAAGCGTCCGTGTTCCGACTCGATGAAGCTGATGTAGCCTTAGTGAAGACGGGTCGAGTCAGTTGCGCTCTGACAATCGGGACGATCTGACACACACTGAAGTTGCTGCATCTGGTGTCTAGTCATGGAGGTTAGCGGGATCCGAGGCACGGTGCACCGCTGGCCGACCGCTGGTCAGTAGGGGGCCCAAGTAGAGTGCTAGCCACACGCGAAAGGCTGCCCCGCCAACCAGCGAAAAATCCCAAGTTGCGCCATAGTGCCGGTTGGCGACCGGATGAGAGGGCCCTATGGACAACTTGGGGGGGCTCGGGCGTCCCCGCAGTCTCCAGACTAGTCCCCAATAATGCGGCTACTAAGTGTGTGTCTCTGGTCCTGGTGTTAAGCGCCTCGACTCACTGCCGTCTTCATACCTACTTCACTCTCTTCAAAAACAACAATGAAAAAGGCAAGATACAGGTATAAAGTTGCACAGCGGCAGCACTCCCTCTCGCTAAAAGTGGACCTAACTAACATCAGAGGTCTCCACTCTAATCTCGCTGCAGTCCACTTCCACCTTGAGACTCATAAACCGTGTATCTTGTTCCTCACGGAGACGCAGATAAGATGTCCGTCTGACTTGGCGTACCTGTCCTATCCCGGCTACACCCTGGAGCATAATTTTAAGGCTCGGTCAGGTGTGTGCGCGTACGTCCGAGATGACATCTGTTGTCGGCGTCTCCGGTATCTTGAAGACCCCCATTTTTCTGTGTTATGGATGCTGGTGGACACAGGCCCAGAGAAACTTCTCTATGCCTGTGTCTACCGGGCGCACAGCGGAGACCAGGAGACGATCAGGCTCACAGAGTACCTTAGTGAGGTGGCGGATGCTGCTCAACACAAATACCCTTCCGCTCAGCTTGTGTTACTGGGGGATTTTAATGCCCACCATCAGGAGTGGCTATACCCATACCAGTGCACTGACCTAGCTGGGAGAGAGATGCGTAAACTCTCCATTGCATTGAATCTCACCCAGCTGGTCCAAGGAGCGACGCGGGTTCCTGATGTTGAGAGCCACACAGCCAATTGCTTGGACCTTCTGCTGACAACAGATCCAGACCGTTACTCGGTGGCGATTTCTTCGCCGCTTGGCAGCTCCGATCACTGTCTGGTGAAATCTGTATCTGTCTACTCGCCGCCTGATCCCAGTCCTAGGGGCTCTCGGCGCGTGTGGCGATACAAGTCAGCAGATTGGGATGAGATGCGTTCCTTCTTTGCGTCTTATCCCTGGCGGCCTGTCTGCTTTTCTTCTGACGATCCTTCGACCTGCGCGGATGCTGTGACAGATGTGCTGCGGCAGGGAATGGAGTACTTTATCCCATTCTCGGACGTGGCCATGTCCGGCAAAGCTCAGCCCTGGTTCAGAGCCGATTGCAGACGCGCTGAAGCGCTAAAGCATGAAGCATATCTGGCTTGGGTTGATGCTTGACACCGCAAGGCCAAGGACGTGTCAGACAAGAAGAAAGCCTTCAACCGGGCCGCCAAGTCCTGCAAAAAGGCTCTACGGAAAGCTCGATTTGACCACGTCAGCCGTATAGGGAACAAACTGGCTTCTTACCCCTCTGGTAGCAAAGCGTTTTGGTCCCTGGCTAAGACGGTTGAATCGAATTTCTGCCGCCCCTCACTTCCTCCACTGCTGAAACCGGATGGGTCGCTGGCTCACACCGCCGTAGAGAAAGCGAACCTTTTTGCTTCTCTTTTCGCGGAAAATTCTCGTCTTGATCCCGCAAATGCGAAACCTCCCAGTCTACCTGGATGCGAGGTGAATATGCCGGAAATTCGCATCCGTCAGACTGAGGTGCTTAAAACGCTGCGGAATCTTGACGTGAATAAAGCCAGTGGCCCTGATGGAATTCCAGCTATAGTACTTAAAACCTGTGCACCTGAGCTTGCTCCTGTCTTGACACGCCTCTTTCGCCTCTCGATGACAACTGGAATAGTACCGAAATCATGGAAACTTGCCAACGTGCAGCCCGTGCCCAAAAAAGGCAGTCGTGCCGACCCCTCCAACTATAGGCCAATTTCAGTCACGTCCATACTCTGTAAGACTATGGAACGTGTACTGAATAGTAGGCTCCTGGCACACCTAGAAGCGAACGACCTTCTCAGTGACCGACAATACGGGTTCCGCCGAAACCGGTCCACTGGGGATCTTCTAGCGTACGCCACCTACATCTGGAGCGAAGCCATAGAGAATCATGGTGAAGCACTTGCTGTCTCCCTTGATATCTCGAAGGCCTTCGATAGGGTCTGGCATGATAGCCTAATTGGCAAGCTTCCATCCTACGGTCTGCCTACCGGTTTCTGCGCCTGGATCTCAGATTTTCTGAGAGACCGGTCAATTCGAGTAGTCGTTGATGGCTGCTCGTCTGACCAAATGGCTATCAATGCCGGGGTGCCTCAGGGATCAGTTCTCTCCGCAACACTCTTCCTGCTACACATCAACGATCTGCTGAAACCCGGTATCTATGGGTACGCAGACGATAGCACTGTTGTGGAGAGATATGTATCCAGCGCGCGAGCCAGTATGGCACAAATCCAGTCTCTACGGGAGGCGATGGTTGATCGCATGAACTTGTCCTTACAGGCGGTCTCCGACTGGGGCGATGCCAATCTGGTCAAGTTCAATGCTACTAAGACCCAGGCGTGTCTATTCTCCGCTAAACGGAGTCCATTCCATCTGACTCCGACTTTCCAGGGTGTATCCGTACCGATAACCAACCACCTCGAGCTTCTTGGCGTCACCTTGACGCCTACTCTGAACTTTGGTTCCTATATAGAATCCAAAGCCCAAGTAGCCTCAAAAAAGCTTGGAATTCTGGCGAAGGTGAGACAGTATTTCAGCCCGGGACAGTTGCTCAACCTTTATCAAGCACAAGTCCGATCGTGCATGGAATACTGCTCTCACCTCTGGGACGGTTCCGCCAAGTACCAGCTAGAGGCGCTTGAGGCGATAGAGAGGCGTGCCAAGAGGCTTATAAACGACGATGAGCTAGTAGGCAAAAAACTCCAGAGCCTCGCTCATCGTCGCAGAGTGGCCAGCTTATCGGTTTTTTACCGGATACACTTTGGTGAGTGCGCTGCGGAACTACACGAACTTGTTCCGCCATCCCCATTCTTCCATCGATCGTCGAGGCGCACAGATTCTAGGCATCGCCATATGGTGGACGTTCCATGTACCCGGACTAAGCGGTTCGATTCCACATTCTTCATCCGAACCGCGAGGGACTGGAACGCGCTTCCTGAATCTGTGTTCCCCGACGAGTACAATATGGGGGTCTTCAAGCGAAGAGTGAACCGGTACCTACTAGGGAAGCGCGTACCATCTTAGACCGCATCTAGCTTTCCATCAGGCGAGATTGTGGTCAAGCGCTTCCCTATCTTGAGTAAAAAAAAAAAAAAAAATACATCCATACTTACAAACTTTCGCCTTTATAATAGTAGTAGGATTTTAATTATTTATTCTATAACCAGGTCAGGTATAAACGTGTTAGTGTGCGGGCCGAACGGTTGCGGCAAGTCGTCCATGTTCCGCATGCTCGGCGAGCTGTGGCCGATCTTCGGCGGGACTCTCACCAAGCCGCCGAAGGGCAAGCTGTTCTATGTGCCGCAGAGACCGTATATGACGCTGGGCACTTTTAGGGACCAGGTGGGTTTATTCTATTATTAATTCATTTATTTATTTATTTATTTATTTATTGCACACACAAAAGAAATAGAGACGCATAAAGTACAGATAAGAGGAGAATAATGTACAAACGATGGCCTTATCGCTAGATAGCGATCTCTTCCAGAAATCATAAATAGCTTGATTTTTAAGTAAAAGTGAAGCCATACGGATCAGATTTTGTATACCAGCAGTGTAATTAAATGCAGTAGTTCGATTTTATTAAACAACATTGTTAAAAAAATCAGAAGTAATGGTCCAATAAATTTTAGTTGAACGAACAGTTTGCTTGTCTATGTAATCCAGTATTGAAAATGAATAAAACACAGAAGTAATTTTTTAACACTCATAAAAAACTAGCTGTGCCGCGCGGTTTCACCCGCGTGGCTCCGCTCCTGTTAGTCTTAGCGTGATAATATATAGCCTATATTACTCGTGGATAATGTAGCTTTCGAATGGTGAAAGAATTTTTAAAATCGGTCCAGTAGTTTATCAGCCTATTCATTACAAACAAACAAACAAAGTTTTCCTCTTTATAATATTAGTGTAGATTAAAAATATTTTTTGCCACAGATAATCTATCCGCAAACGCGCGAAGAGATGGTCCGTCGCGGGCGTACAGACGCTGAGCTCAGCAGATTCCTAGATATTGTGCAACTGTCGTACTTGAGTACAAGAGAGGGGGGGTGGGATGCTGTGGAAGATTGGATGGATGTGCTCTCCGGGGGGGAGAAACAGAGGATAGCTGTGAGTTCTTTATACATGTTTATTTTTGTAGTTTTAAATTAATTTTACATCCCCTTTTTTTCAACGGACATCCAGGCGCACTGCAGGTTACCATCCTTACTTGGTGGAAATACCGACTGCTCGTACTTCACGCTTTGCGTCGTCATTCTTAGTGCGAACCGCCAAAAAGTGGAACTCCCTGCCAGCGTCGTGTCTTTCCGGAGAACTACAATATGGGTTCCTTCAAGAGGCGAATAAATAGGCATTTTCTAGGTAGACATGATTTACCACCATAGACCGCGTCACCGCTTTCCATCAGGTGGGACTGTGGTCAAATGTCTACCTATCCGAATTAAAAAAAAAAAGTTTTTTGTATTTTTAACAAGGTTTGCAAGGATTGTATGGTCTATTAATAGTTGTGAGTTGGTGATATATTATGATTTTTAAACTGACTTTGCCGTGTAAATTATATGAAGTGTTTAATAAAGGGTAATAAATAAATAAAGTGATAGGTTGTTTAAACAGGTATTTGAATCGACTATGTGCAACTGTTTTCCAATTATATTTTGGATAGAGACTAGAGTCCTTTTAGTGTCATTTTCTGTCTTATTTTTACCCACTGAATTTACAGTTTCATCAGCAAGTGAAAAACAATGTCGTCATACGACACACTCATGATTTCTTTCTATTCAACTGTTTCGAAAATTAAACGAAACATAGACGTTATTATTATTTTAAATTCATCATCAAGAATTTAACGTAATACTAGCGGTCCACCCCGGCTTCGCCCGTGGTACCTACATGTTTAAACTATCCTATCTCTCAAGTTGGATCGAACTGCACATGGTGTACGAATTTTATTATAATCGGTTTAGGAGTCCATTGAGGACAAACATTGTGACACGAGATTTATATATAATATTAAGATTACGTTGAATTCAAACAAATTTTATTTTTGTACAGATGGCGCGTTTGTTCTACCACGAGCCGCAGTTCGCCATTTTGGACGAGTGCACGAGCGCCGTGTCTGTTGACGTTGAGGGACAAATGTATCAATATTGTAGAGAGGTAAATTATTATTATGTTCAAATTAATTGTTATTTTATCAAATTAATTGAAATAAAGTTAATAATATTACATATTTAATTAAATTTAGAGGATTTTCGTGATACTATAAAAATCTTGTTTGCTGTAAAAAAATTCTATAATTTTAATCATATCATAATCCATTTTACATACATTCAGTGTAAAAAAAAATATTAAACACTTTATTTAAAATTACTTTTTGAGTAATTATATTCATTTTATCACTCCGTATATCTAAATACAAACCTTTTTGGACATCCTTTTTATTCTATTAAAATAATTATTGATAAGGCCGCCGAATTGTACATTTATTTTAAGTTACATATCGTTTCTGTTTCTGTTTTTGTGTGCATTGTACAATAAAGTGTTTTCTATTCTATTCTATTATCGTTTCCAGATGGGCATATCGCTATTCACTGTGTCCCACCGCAAGTCTCTATGGAAGCACCACGATCATTACTTACAAATGGACGGTCGTGGCGGTTATGTGTTTGGGGAAATCGATAATAGCACGCAGGAGTTCGGATCGTGATTATAATAAGAAAAAATGTTGTGTGGTTTTATGAAACCACGGTAAAAGTGAAACTTTCCGAACACTGCTTTATACCTACTCGGCAGCCGACCGTCACGCGACATGCGCTACACAGACCAAAAAGTTTGAGACGATGTAATAAAAGTTTCACTTTAATAATTAGCCAATACCATTTTATGATAAATGACTAGACTTGCAATATCAAAATGTCCGAAGCTAAACTCTGCTTACGTGTGTTAGGCAGAGTTAGAACGGTACGGACTTTGAACATTACTGCCACGTAATAAGGTGGTAATTTCAATGAGTGTGTTATACAATATGGCTAGGATGTTTCGACGATTTTTTAATAAGCGAGTCTAGTTGTTTATTACGTCAATAGGCAATATAGAAACGATCATGATGCATGACATGCAAGTTGCTCAAGTTTTTATGTATAGAAATATTGTGTAAAACAAAATGTAATAAGGGCCGATTTTTCAATGCTTGGATAAAACTTATCCGTCCAATAAAGTATTACACGATAATATTAAAATGACACGTAAACTGTCAAATACCGGCAATTAGAATACGTTTTTAAAATGGTGGTTTTATACATTATTCGTCGAATAAGTTTTATCGAAGCATTGAAAAATCGGCCGTAAGTGTACTAAAGTTACATGGTAGCGAAATTGCGAGTTCGCTTATAACATTTATTCCTAGAGAAATGAATTCATATTAGAATACATTCTATGTCAAGATGTATCTTACATGAAATGTTTAGCTTCACTCGTGAGTATTTTTAAGCTATTGCATAGCTTCTATCGCGGGCCTTGAGCGCGGGGACCGAAACCAGAAATTTAGTAACGAAAAACCTCACGCTCCCCACTCCGACGGGCACGGAGGTGTCGCTTGAAGACATAGCATTTACCGCGGCACTCGGGGACTGCCGGTAAATGCTATGTCTTTTTTTTTTTAATGAGAAGTCATAAGAATATTCAAAGATTTGCGATAACATATTTAAATAAGTCTATCATGACATGTAGCATAATCGTGTAGGATGGTTTCAAGACAAAACTATTTTAATACAACTGACCATTTGTAAAATATAAAACGATGTTTTATCTACTTCAACAACCTTTATAATCGTTTTATCTTTTTCACCCTAGAATGAATTTGAAATTCACAGCTGGATAGAAAAATTATTAACATAATAGATAAAAATATTTGATTGTATTTTAAAATATATATCACAAATACTTTAAGGCGTATTCATATCACACTAATACTTTGTGTATAATGTACAAGTAATGGAAAGGTATTTCATTTAATAAACATTATGAAATAAAATTTCAAATTGAAGTTTTAGTACGAAATAGATAATTTAAAACAAATATAAATAAAGATGTTATAATTCTATTCACAGTTTTCTGCATTATATAAAATATACTATAATAGTAATTTTTTCTATTTTTACATATTTTAAAATAATAAACATGCCTATATGTTATAATTAAAGTTCTATTATAAGTCGAACTAATTATTTTTACGCGATGTCACAACTGTCGATAATTATTTCACAAAATTTCCCATTGAAAACCTTGTAATATCAATGTAGTGCATGTGAATTAAACTTAGTAAAATTAACTGAATGACTGAATATATGAGAAGTGATTCAACTTGAACAAATAATAAATTCACAGTGGTTTTTAAACGGGTAATATTTTGTCTGTGGTATTATAATATTTTATTTTTACACCATCAAATACTTGAAATAACTACATAAGTACTTTAATTTTATTATACTCTATGTACTAGACGTACTATATGTAAACTTTTATATACGAAAACATTTTCTCTATATTATAATAAATGAAATGAAGAAAGTACCTTGTGAGTTGATATCGTCATATTAAAATCGTAATAAATCTCGCGCATTATAAAAATGATGATTTCTAGAGTAAAAATGTATGACAAAACTTTTTATTTTAATTCCTAATTGTAATATAAGTTGCATTAAAAAAAGTCTTTAGTTAATTAGTTTTGATAAACATATTTTTAAACAATAATTTCTTATTCTTTATCCGTTTTATTCCAATCGATTTCCTTGTTATTCCATTGTGACCAAGTCACTGTATGTGATACATTTTTATAATGTATTATTTTTTATATTTTTGTTACTATTATACTTACTATATTAGGTTCTAGAAGAGTTGTAAATGATATTTTTATTATTTATTATAATAGATGTGCTATTTATCATATTTATGGAAGTTTAATTCGTTTTGGGTAAACAAATCATATAAGAAATTACAGTGCTCATTTATGAAAATTTATTCTTAACAATGTTCATAACTAGGTATTTTATAAACAAAAATTAAGTACAAAAATCACACATTGATTTGCTTTCACTTTAAATTTTATAGTCATGTAGGTACCTATAATTTTATATGATTCTAAATAGTAACGGAAAATGATACCTCGAATAATATTTGTATATTTTGTTAATATAATTTTCAAAATCACAAAGACGTAATATCTATGTAGGTAGGTAATTGGGTTTAGTTACCGTCTATTTTCTTTTTGACTTGACTTAAAACAACTTTTTCAATAAGTTCATAACTTTCATTAAATTTGAATTCGTTTTTATTTTTAATTGACAAATAAATCTTTCAGTTTTGATTTTTTATAAAGTGTACTGCAAAATTATATTTTTTGTAATACGTAAAAATTTGAGTTTTACTATACATTCGATTTACTCGAATTAATAGTAAAGAGACTCGGAAATATGTTTTGTCGTAAAAAAAATAGCTTACTCATATCAATACATGACTTAATTTTAATAATTCTTTTTTAAATAATGTAAATTTACAAGGTGTAGCAATTGTATGGATGTAATTTTTATATGTATTCAAAACTAGCGGTCCGCCCCGGCTTCGCCCGTGGTACATATTTACGTTTTCTCTACATAAGAACCATCCTCGTACTTCAAGGAATATAATAAAAAAAGAATTATCGAAATCGGTTCAGCCGTTCTCGAGTTATGCGCTTACCAACACATTTTACGATTCATTTTTATATTATAGATAATGTGAGTAACTAATAATTTTCAATGTGAAAGTTGCTGTGATAGATTAAGTTTATGTTGTTCTTGTTGATAGGTGTTGGGTCAATAAAGAAGGGTTAAGGATAATGTTGTGTTTTATTTTTGAATGAATGAATGAAGGAATATATAATCTGATTCGGTTTTTTTTTTTTAATTAGGCTGCAGGAAAAGTATTCGTTTGAGTTTCCAATACCTTGAAGCAGCAACCCTTGAAGGCATGAATGGTATTTTTATAAGGGTAAAAAAATAAAATGTCTCACATAAATAAAGACATTGTTTATCATAAAATTAGCTGTGACAATAGTGTCCTGTCTCTTTTACTTTTAAGTTATTTGATGTGTACAGAGAAGAAAAAAATATGTTAAACATTTGATTTAATTAAAATAGAAGTAAGGGGCTACTTGATTAATTGATTTTTTGAATAATAAGGCTAATGTCGAACGTCGCTAATCAATAAAGGTCGCACGTTGTCATAGCTTATATTAGATAAATAGTTATTATAAAATAGGGTTTCCACTATTCAAAAGAAAAAAATCTGCAAAAAATATGATTGCTTCTCAATGATTTCATTGATTCAAATATCAATATTTAATATTTTAATGTTAACCAACGTCCACATGGGCTGATTTTTTTATTAGTTATTGTTAAAAAACTTATTAAAAATGTAATACCTACTTATGTATTTTGATTTTTAAATTATATTCCAGCTTAATTCAATGTCGTTGATTCTGTACTACTTTCTACTTTTTAAGTTTTAGCATGTTTAAGTAAAAAAAAATAAGTAAATAAAAATCATTTATTGAGTAACTAGCAATACATTGACAGAAAATAATAAAAACTCAACTATCTCAACTAGGTATTTTATACACCTAGCCCCTAGGTATATTTATATACCGAGGCGATCGTGTCCTAGAGACGACCGACGCCTTCCACATTAGACTTTAGCTATAGCCAGTAGTAGATATCACTTGATTAAAATTTGAATCTTCCCTTATTATCCATCACAAAATTAGATAAAATTCATTCTTAATACTGCAAGTTAAAGACAATAAGCCTTTCAAACTCAAACTCAAACTCAAACATTCATTTATTCAATTAGACTACTATTTAGTAGCACTTTCGAATCGTCATTACATAGTATTTTTAACATTTACCACCGATTCGGAAAGCAGTATCTATGGAGAAGAATCGGCAAGAAACTCCATAGTTGCTCTTTTAAAATAATGTCAATAAATTTACATAATATGTAACTTACATCTAACTACATAATATGCCAAAGAACTGTCCTGTGGTTTTTACGCGACAACCCTCCATGGGTCTTTATCATCCATATATTCCTGAATACTGTAGTACGCTCTCTGAACTAGTACATTTTTTATGTAAGTTTTAAATTTAGAACTACTAAACTCTTTAATATTCTGAGGAATTCTATTGTATAAGCGTATACCTTGACCCATAAATGAATTTTTAACTTTAGCTAATCGGAAAAATGGCATTTCAATTCTATTCCTGTTCCTTGTGCCATAATCGTGTCTATCTCCTACTCTTGTGTGTAAGTCAGAGCTTTTGTGTATATGCAAAATATTATTAAATATATACTGTGATGGTACAGTAAGGATACCAGTATTCTTAAAATGATCTCTTAGTGAGTCCCGAGCACGTAAATTATATATAGAGCGAATGGCTCTTTTCTGTAAGATAAATATCGTTTCTATATCTGCAGCCTTGCCCCACAGTAGAATTCCATAGGACATAATGCTATGAAAGTAGCTGAAATAAACCAATCTAGCTGTATCTTCATCGGTGAGATGCCTTATTTTTCGGACTGCATATGCAGCTGAACTGAGCTTACCTGCAGCGGTGTTGACATGGGCTCCCCACTGTAGTTTCTCGTCCAATGTTAACCCTAGAAATACAGTAGACTCAGTAGGATGCAATACCTCCCCGTTCAAGGTAATATCTCTGTTCAACTTTTTTACATTAGGAAGTAAAAATTCAACACAAGTGGTTTTTTTGGCATTTAATAATAAATTATTGGCAGTAAACCATTCAGATATGTGTAAAAGAGCACTGTTCACTTCGTCAACATTTGGGTCATGCCTATCCACATTAAAAATTAATGAGGCTTTAACCAATTTGCTCATTGTGGGTAGTAACTATTTAGTAATCTGTGGTTGTGATAATCAGACTAAATTCAGTGTTCAATTTATTGCTCACTTATTTCAAACAGATTTTTTCTTATAAGAATCATGTTTCACCTTTTAATAATTATTATACGTCTTATGCTTCAATTACTTTGTGTGGAAAATCGTCTTATAAAACTGTAAAGTTCCATTCAAAGTACATTACAAAAATTTAAAACTCGCGCTATAACGAAGCGTCATATGATTTGTGTAAATTTGACATATTAATTCCGATTCACACAAAAATAATCGTACCAATAATTTTCAGATACCTTTTTAATACTATTATGTGACGAAATTCTTACATTTTTCAGTTATGTTAGAAGTTCTAAACTAATTTGGGGTATCAGAATCACGTAAAGTTCAATGTCCTCAAATATCTTTAGTGATTTTGTTCAAATATGCATGAAATGGAACGTTGTTAGAGCAGCGCTTCGCATCAGCTGTTAAAGAAAAAAATAACGGGAAATCGACGATGGAGATTGGTCACACCGACGGCCACATCAAATCTGGGGGTCTAGCGTGTGACCCTGTTATTTCTATCATCTAATAAAATAGCTGTGTAATTCTTGTTAAGTTCTGCTTTGTCGAAATAGAAATATAGTAAATTATAGTGTTATTTATGTGTAAAATATGGAACGTGCAACTGGAACTGAGGTGTTCGGGTGTGGCTCGACCCAATCCTCGGACATAACGCTAAATATACAAACGACGACTGGTGGTAATTTCTCCATTAGCGTGAACTGTAAAAATTCAGTGGAGTATTTGAAGAAACTTGTTTCGAGGAAATTGAAAGTGTCTAAGGATCGAATATGTTTGCTTCATCGTGAAAGGTAATTTCGGAGGCGTCAGACGCCAAGCCTCTATTGTTAAACATAGGTATCGCGGAAATAAGTTGCGTCGATACGATGACGCATCCGCGTCCTTTGACTTCATTATTGATAAATGGTTTGCTCTTTGCAGACAACTGATAGACGGGACATTGGAAGAAAACGGCCTGTTGGATGGATCACGCATTACTTTACTTCCGAGTATCGAGACGGGGCTTCTGGTACGTACGTCACACAATTTCGCAAGCCTATTCAATGTCCCATGATAATCACGTGTTTCATAACAATGTTCAAGTAATCAGTGAAGTTATCATTTTCAAGTGT